>JAHHZJ010007864.1:0-23472 GCA_021437245.1 Aegilops speltoides | reverse complement strand
GGACTTCAAAGACGTTTTGAACGTCATGGACCATATGAGATGTTCCAGGAATTGAAGTTAATATTTCAAGCAAATACCCGAGTTGAGAGATATGAAGTCTCCAACAAGTTCTATAGCTAAAAGATGGAGGAGAATCCCAACTAGTGAGCATGTGCTGATTTTCAACTTCAATCGCTTGAATCAAGTGGGTTAATCTTCCGATAAGATAGTGATTGAAGAATTTTCTAGTCACCATCACTAAGTTACTAGAACTTCGTGATGAACTATAGTATGCAAGGGATGACAAAACGATTCCCGAGCTCTTGGATGTTGAAATCGATGAAGGTAGAAATCAAGAAAGAGCATCAAGTGTTGATGATTGACAAGACCACTAGTTTCAAGAGAAGGGAAAGGAAAGAAAGGAACTTCAAGTGGAAAAAAGCAAGTTGTCACCCCGTGAAGAAGACCAAAGCTGGACCAAAGCCTAAAAGTGAGTGAAACCGCAAAGAGAATGGTCACCGGCGGAAATGCCCCTAATTTTGGTGGATAAGAAGGATGGCAAAGGAAAGGTATATTTGATATACAAATTATTGATGTGTGCCTTACTAGTGTTTATAGTAGCCCTGAGTATTTGATACTTGTTGGGCTAAGATTAGTAACTCAAAAGGAGTTACAATAAATGAGACTAGTAGAAGGGAAAGTGACGATGAATGTTGGAAGTAGTTCCAAGATTGATATGACCATCATCGCACACCCCTATACTTTAGGAATTAGTGTTAAACCTAAATAAATGTTATTTCGCTTTGCTTGAGCATGAATATGATTTGATCATGTTTATAAATTATTCATTTAAAATCAGAATAATTGTTGTTCTAATTAAATGAATAAAACCTTCAATGGTCATACACCCAACGAAAATAGTTTGTTGGCTTCGATCGTAGTGATGCACATATTCAAAATATTGATGCCAAAAGATGCAAAGTTAATAATGATAGTGCAACTTATTTGTGGTAATGCCGTTGGGTCATATCGGTGAAGCGAAAGAAACTCCATAAAGATGGATTTTCGGAATCACTTGGTTATGAATCATTTGATGCTTGCGAACCGTGCCTTTTGGGCAATATGACTAAAACTCCGTTTTGAACAATGGAACGAGCTATTGACTTATTGGAAATAATACATATTGATGTATGCAATCCAATGAGTGTTGATGCTCGTGGCAAGTATCGTTATTTTCCGACCTTAAAGATGATTTGGAGATATGGGTATATCTACTTGATGAAACATAAGTCAAATAGTTGAAAGGTTCAAAGAATTTGAGTGAACTGGAAAAATCATTGTAACAAGAAAAATAAAGTTTCTGCGATCTGATCATGGAGACGAATATTTGAGTTACGAGTTTGGTCTTCAATTAAAACAATGTGGAATAGTTTCACAGCTCACGCCACCTGGAACACCACAAAGTTATGGTGTGTCCGAATGTCATAACCGACTTTATTGGATATGGTGCGATCTATGATGTCTCTTGATTTACCACTATCATTTTGGGATTATGCATTAGAGACAAATGCATTCACGCTTAATAGGGCACCATCTAAACCGTTGAGACGACACCCGTATGAACTATGGTTTAGCAAGAAACCTAAGGTCCTTTCTTGTTTGGAGTTGTGATGCTTATATGAAAAAGGTTTTCAACCCGATAAGCTCAAACCCAAATCGAGAAGGGCTTCATAGAATACCCAAAGGAAACCTGGGTACTCCTTCTATCACAGATCCAAAGGCAAAACATTCGTTGTTAAGAATAGATCCTTTCTAGAGAAGGAGTTTCTCTCAAAGAAGTGATGGGAGGAAAGTAGAGCTTGATAAGGAATTTGTACCTTCTCCCGAATTGAAAATTGTTCATCACCCAAATCAGTTCCAAAGGATTTTACACCAATTAGTGAGGAAGCTAATGATGATGATCATGAAACTTGGATCAAGTTTCTTTATTAACCTCGAGGTCTACCGGAGTAAGATCCGCACTGCAGTGGTACGATAATCCTATTCGGAAGTCATGTTACTTGACCATGATGAACCACGGAATATGAGGAAGCGATGATGAGCCCAGATTCCAAAATGGCTAGAAGCCATGAAACTGAGATAGGATCCATGTATGAAAACAAAGTATGGATTTTGGTTGGCTTGTTCATGATCGGCAAGCCATTGAGAATAAATGGATCTTTAAGAGATATTGTGATATCCCAAAATAACCTGCCCACCATGGAGCAATCTTCAACTTCACCCGCAACTAGCAACGCTATAAGAGGGGCGAGCAAAAGGTAACATAGCCAATCAACGGTTTGCTAGGAATGGTGTCAAAGGTTAGAGGTTCATGGCAATATGGGATGGCTTGATAAACAGTAATAGGTAGCGCAAAGATAGCTTAAAGCAACTAGCATAGCAATGATAGTAGTGAGATCCAGGTAGCGGTCATCTTGCCTGAAATCCCGCAAGGAAGAAGAACGAGTCCATGAAGAAGAAGAAGCCATGAAGACGAACCACATAGATGAACGAATCCTCACGATCGCAACGAACGGGAACTATCGAGAAGAAGCACACAACATAGTAAACACACCACACATGAACAAAACATGATGCACAACAAGCATGATGCATGACAAAGCTATGCTACTCATAAGAGATGATGCAAACAAGAACAACACATCAATGCAAGTTTAAATGAGGCCAAACATATAACAATTTGTAAGTCCTCATATGCAAATTTCGAAATTGTTCCAGAACTGAATAAACATTACGTTCAAGTTGTTAAACAGCAAGTTAAGATGCACCAAGATGATCTACACAAAATTCTAGTCAGTTATATAAAGTTCATTAGATTTGGAGCACCAGAAGATATGAGCAAAACAAGTTAAACATGGCATTGATGCAAAATGCACCCAAACATCAAGCAAACACCTCAAAACAAGGATGCAACATGATAATATGAAGCTACATGCAAAATCAAGCAAGTTTCATATAGAGCACACTCAAACGGAGGAACGTTCAACACACACACTCTATACAAGTCATAGCAACAATTCCATAAAAGAACTAGGCATCTTATACATCAAAACAATATGCTACAGCACCCCAACATAATAACAAAAGGCATGGACATGAAGTACTGGTAAAGCATAACAAAACATGAACACTGAGCTATCTCAGAAATAACTAGAACATGCTCAAAAGACATGGAGATATTGCATAATAATAGTTTTAGACTTAGCAAATAACATCAAAGGTAATGTTCGTATAAGCAAACAACATGTTACAGGAACATATCATGGCAAACAAAGGCATGGCATGAATCTACTAAATGCATAGAACAACAGTCCCTATCGACTATGAGCCAAAAGGATCAAGATAAGATGGCACCTAAACATGGCAAGTTATATTACGATTCAAACATGGCAAACAACAATAAGTAGGCATGTTGGTGATTGAACCACTCACCACAGAGCAAACATGGCGGGCAAGGCAACCAACAGAAGAAGGCATGTTTATGAAGCTAAGCATGGCAAGAACAAGGTCATAGGGTGCATGGATCACTAGAAAACACATGGGAACAAATGAACTTAATGTTAACAGCCGACAAAGAACATTTTCAAGCAACTTTGGAGCAAGATAACAACATGTTCCAGCAGACTATAATTGCAAAACTAAGGCATGAATGGAGTGCAAGACATTTAGATCAAAACATGTTTATAGAGTATCTCCAGATTATGCATAGAACAACTAGTGGAAGCATGTTAACATAGCAACAAATATAATGTAATCTCGCCAGAAAACAACAACAAGAATTACCCACTTACAAGCTTGATGCACTAGACACAACTTACAAAATACATGGTTTGCACTCGAAAGATTACATGGCATAGATCAACATTCATGTACATCAACCTCATAGGATGCACACATCAATCATGGCAAAAATGATAAATGAGCAAGTTATAATAGCTTCAGCAGATTAACATCAACATGCACTCTTCCAACAGCATTTCGGCCTCAAGATGATCTCAAATGAAAATGATGCAATGGAATGAAATGAAGTACTGCCGAGTATGCAACAATTTGACATATCACACGCAAAAACGGAGCTACGGATGCAGAGATGTGATGCATGAACATGGCATGATAATGTCAATAATTTTGGGACTTGGCAGTTTTGAAAACAACAGAACGCTGGCCGAGATAGCTAAACGTCAGACCGAAGGGAATAGGGGGCTAGGGGCCCAAAATGGACTAGGAGGTCCATATATAGCAGGGCTAGGTTAGAGGGGTTTGAGCGCGGAGCCTCCCGATCATAATCCGGACGGATCTGATCGCGAGGGGTTGGGTGCCTAGGTGGGCTGTGAAGAGAGGTTCATGGGAGAGAAGAGAGAGAGACTCAGGGCAGTTTCAAGACCGAACATCCGACGAAGGTACCGCAACTACTATATTAAACGGTTGGCTAATAAATGGACTCCAATGCGATGAAACTTGGTGCGCTCCTACACTATAATAAGACCGCATCGACAAGTTGCAACCCATTCCGAGAACATTTTTATGCCACTTATAAAATAATATTTAAGAAAATGCATGAGTGTGGTCTGAACTCCGAACGGACAACGAGAGAACCGAGGACCCTAACGGATGCAAGAGACTAACACGATGCAAAATGAAATGCACATGATGACATGATAAAATGCAACACGAAGCAAATGACATGGCAATGATGGCGAATAACCTGCACACCCACATCGAACTGGGCGCATAGAGTCCTACCCCACCGAGAGTAGGATTCCCTTCCTAGTCCAACTAGGAGTCCTTCCATGTAGTAGGAGAGAGAAGAAGGAAGAGAGAAGGAAGAAGGAGGGTGCGGCCTCCCCCAGTCCAACCCGACTAGGCCTTGGGGGCGCGGCTTGCCCCCAGCAGCCCCTCTCTTTTCCCGCAGGCCCAATAAGGCCCAATACTTCTCCCCGGCGAATTTCATAACTCTCCCAGATTCGATAAATACCCAATCACTGAACCTTCCAACTCCGAATATAGTCGCCCAATATATCGATCTTTACGCCTCGACCATTTCGAGACTCCTGCATGTCCCTGATCTCATCCGAGACTCGAACTCCTTCGGTACATCAAAACTCATAAACTCATAATATAACGCCATCGTAACGTTGCGTAAGGGACCCTAGGGATTCGAGAACTATGTAGACATGACCTAGAACTATTCTTGGTCAATAACCAATAGCGAACCTGGATGCCCATATTGGTCTTACATATTCTATGAAGATCTTTATCGGTCAAACCGCATAACATATGTTGTTCCTTTGTCATCGGTATGTTACTTGCCCGAGATTCGACGCTTCGATCCAATACCTAGTTCAATCACACCGCAAGTCTCTTTACTGCTCAGAATGCATCATCCGTAACTAACTCATTGGTCACATTGTTTGCAAGGCTTATAATGATGTATTACCGAGAGGGCTCAGATACCTCTCCGACAATCGGAGTGACAAACCTAATCTCAACACGCTAACTCAACATGTACGGAGACACCTGTAGTACTCCTTTATAATCACCCAATACGTTGGACGCTTGGTAGTACCCAAAGTGTTCCTCCAAAAACGGAGTTGCATAATCTCATAGTTACGTGAACATGTATAAGTCATGAAGAAAGCAATAGCAACATACTAAACGATCAAGTGCTGCTAACGGAATGGGTTGTCACATCATTCTCCAAATGATGTGATCCCGTTAATCAAATGACAACTTTTGTCCATGGCTAGAAACATAACCATCTCTCATAAACGAGCTAGTCAAGTAGAGGCATACTAGTGACACTATGTTTGTCTATGTATTCACACATGTATTATGTTTCCGGTTAATACAATTCTAGCATGAATAATAAACATTTATCATGAAATAAGGAAATAAATAATAACTTTATTATTGCCTCTAGGGCATATTTCCTTCTCCCCACTTGCACTAGAGTCAATAATCTAGTTCACATCGCCATGTGATTTAACACGAATATTCATATCCAGATATGATTAACACCCATAGTTCATCATGTGACCAACACCCAAAGGGTTTACTAGAGTCAATAATCTAGTTCACATCGCTATGTGATTAACACCCAAAGAGTACTAAGGTGTGATCTTGTTTTGCTTAGAGAGAAGCTTAGTCAATGGGTCTGCCACATTCAGAGCCGTATGTATTTTGCAAATATTCTATGTCTACAATGCTCCGCACGGAACTACTCTAGCTAATCGCTCCCACTTTCAATATATCCGACTCAGACGAGGGCCGGTGGATAGACGCCGCCTGGGCTTCAACATCCACGATGATGGAGCCGACCAATCTCTGCCCCTCGAAATTAGGATCCCGAGGCACTGACTCGCCGGACTCGGCCTCCCGCGCCTCGCCGACATCTAGATTGGGTGGTGTTATGGAATTCACCGCCACGGACACCTTCCAGACTCGCTTTGGCGATATCTCTGAATTTCTCAAGCATCTCGCTATCGAGAATCCTAGCCGGACTATGGCCAGGACGGTTGGAGCGCGACGATGGAGAAATTCAGCCCACCCACCACCCACTTTGTAGCCACTGAGAGGATCTAACCGACATGCTAGACTATGATCGGCGACATCGACGCTATGGACGCACGATGCCGAGACGAACAAGAGCCGCCTAGAGGGCACCGAAGGCCACCTCATATGACGATACATGGTGGATACCCCAAAAGAAGGGATGGCTAAAAGCAGCGGAGGAAGATTCTCAAAGAAGCAGCCCAAACGCCGACGCAAGGCCGCCTAAATCCCGCCACAATAAGAATGGAGATTCCGACGGAGACAATAACACTGGAGAGTGTCAAGACGATCCCTCCCACAAGATTCAGCGCAGAGGACGCAGTGCAAGCCTCACCATGTATGCGCATTTAAGGTTGAGGATGATAACTATATGCCTCCCTCCAAGACGGAAGTAAGCCTCAACGATGATGAATTGCCATACCCAAGATCCCGTCAACAAGAACGCTTCAGCGCAGGCTCATAGCCACGCAAATAGCCTAAAGAAAGCAGCAACAGCTCCAAGTCGACCAGATCTCGGGCCGATCGATGGACCGAGGTCCTCGCGTCAAGAGTATAAACTCAACGCCTCCAAAAGTTACCTAAGACGCAAGCTGCTCCCCGACTAGAGGAGGAAGCATACATACCTTCATCACCACCAGACAACATGGCTGACCGACCACCCATGGTCATGATAGAGAGGCGCCTGTGTCACCAAATATCGCACTTCGCATCGCCTAAAAGCGCCAAGCCAAGAGGGAACGCGCTGATTATAGATATATTGAGGACAAAGCAAAACAATCCAGATCCATCTATGGATCACGGGCGCCCACGACCCACGACGAATACCCACGCGGACATAATGCGGCCGGTTAACATAGCATAGCGCCCTCGAGCTGCGCGCGATATTGCTCAATACAAGCGCCAGACACCCGCTTATGCTTCACCGATGAAGTAATGGATCATCGATCCCCAAGGGTTTAAACTCAGAATATCGAATCTTACGATGGTACAACAGACCCCACGTGTGGATTGAAGATTACCTTCCACATCCATATATTCATGGCGACATCTCCATGCCATCAAATATCTCCCACCTGCTTAAAGGGCCAGCTCGGCATTGGCTTAACAGCCTGCCCAGAGAGTCGATTGGTGGGAAGACCGAGGCCGCGATTCCTCGATAACTTCCAAGGCACGATAAAGCGACCTCCGACGCCGATGACTTAAGCCACATCATTCAAGAGCTGCATTTAATCGCCGATAATTCTCGACACGGTTCCGACGAAGAAAACCAAATCGTCGACGTCCGGATGCGAGGCCCTTGCAGCCTTCAAGCATAACATCCGGACGAATGGCTAGCCGCACACGGGCAGGAAAAGCCAAATCCATGGCAGCCCTCACATCGCTAATGACCCGCTTTAAAGGGAGAGGACACACTAGCCCAAAGCAACAATCTTCAGAAAACACCGCAGTCCGGATACTGGCGACAGAACGGCAGGTCACGCCGAATCAAAAACAAGCGCGATTAACGGTAACGATAAGGAGGATACGGCAATGCCGATTCCGAGGCTCTAAACCCGTCCGGAAGAAGTCGCTCAAAGAACCACTGGGTCCGCTCCAACTGGACCGAATACTCGACCGCCTATGCCGATACATGGCACTTCAAAAGCCAGCTACCCACACCAATAGAGATTGTTGGTGTTCAAGCAGGCCGCGTTAATTCGTAACACGATGACAAGGCTAAATAGCACGGCGAGAAAGAGACCCGCACGAACAATAGAGGATGTAGGTTTCCCACAAGCGCGGACGGTGAATATGATTTACGCGACCCATATACCCAAGAGGGAGAAGAAGCCGCGACTACGGGACGCCTATGCGATGGAGCCATCGCCTGTTCAACCCATGGTCCTCTTGCCCATCACTTTCGATCAAGAGACCACCCGACCAGCATACGCCATGGCGGATTCGCCAGATTGGTTTTAGACCCAATCGCCGATTGGTTTCACCGACACGAGTCCCGATGGACGGCGTAGCAGCTCGAACATGCTTTATCGATACAGGCGCAAAATGGGCATAGACCCATCAAGGATTAAACCTACAAAGACAACCTTTAAAGGTGTCATGCCGAGGAAGCCAACAGTACAGCTCACCACACCGAAGTGGTCTTTGATCACCGGATAACTTCCGGCGGAGTTAATCTTCGATAGTCCCCGTCATAGCGGCTATCATGCTCGCTTCGACGAATCTGCTTTAAAATTCAACGCTGTGCCACATTATGCATACCTAAAGCTCAAAATGACAGGCCTCGGAGTCATCACGGTCAATGGAAATACGGAACGCCTCCGAACGGAGGAACATACAACAGCTCGCGCGAAGTATTGCAGCCTCTCAGTATTCTCAAGTCCGCAATTAAAAAGCCGATACAAGAAACGCTACGGAGTAATGCCAACTAAGACCACCTTTGCGCGATCAGAGCATCGCAGTAGAATGCGGCCCCACCCTCGCTCGCATGATCGCAAGAATAACACTCAGCGACATCATTACGCTTTGAGATACCATGGGCCAGGGAGGGCTTGATCACAAGGGACAAAGAGTGGCTCGACCACACCAGGGCTCATATGAGCGCCCTTGGTTTACTTTTTATCTTTTCTTCTTTTCATGAATACAGGACTGTTAATCGAAGCCTTGCTCGACAAGACTTGCCGAACTCATGCGCAACAGCCAGTGGACCTGAATACGCAACAATCAGTGGTCTCCATTACGAGCAATAAATTCGATTACATACACCAAGTCTGCAGCTCATCCCTCGGAGGGGACATGTTAATTTAGTCCAAATCCCTTGCTTATCAGACTATTTGTATCACCGCTTTATTAGTCGACCTTCTTCGAAATAACGCAGCACCTCCTTTTGCAAGTACATTTTTATTGCAATTGCTACTCTTATATATGTTCATTATATGACATCTTGCACCAGATACTTTGGTACGGCCAATACGCCAGGGCTTCGTTCCCGGATTATGGTGTAATTAAGTCCTAACACTTTCATGCGTGCACCCTCAACTTATAGCATTATATGAATCAGCTCCAATCATGTCTTGGGTCAATAGTTGGTTTGCCGCTCCCATGTTTTGGTACCTTACGCTCCATTCCGCCGGCTAAGGTAGCATTGGAGAACCATCATGACATGCCTGTTGAGCCGGGTTAACGCCTCAAGGAGAAAGCTAAACCGACCGGCATGATAAGGCAGAGACTGTCGCTGTTCGAGAGGTTCTTCGGGTCCCTAAAGACTCATGCCGCTTCGAGTAAGTTCGGATGATGTCCGACGGCGTGGATAGCGCCTCGATTCGCCTTCCAATACCAGGCTTCACCAAAATTTAAAATTATAGAATTCTATGGCTAAGGAGAGTGTTCAAGCATTATAAGTCCGTCGCCTTTGTTCGTCAGGTTGAGGCCCTAGATGGACCCAATAATGGGAATAAGAGTGCTCAAGTTTATCACCAACACCCCAGCCCTTGTAGCTTGGGGCTGAAGCTAACGACTTGCCATCTCTCGATTTTACAACGACCGCACGTAAGGTAATATTTGAAATTCAATTGTTGCTCATGGCGCATATAAACAAAGTTTTCAGCGCCAGATAAATACATGCGAGTTCACTCAAAAATTACATCTGGGGCACTTCGCTCGCAATATCGCAGGCTCCTTTAGGACAACTTTATAATATCGCCCGGCGGCGATGCTCCTTGCCGGGCGGCGACGATCCGCGGAGAAGCTCCGCATCCAGCTTTGCCCCATTGCACCTTTATGCGGGCAAGGGCCCGACGAGCACCTTCAATACAGCGGAGCGCTGATCACATCCAGCTCGGGCACGATCCACCAGCAGCCGCGACTAGGCCAGTAGTTGCTGTGCATGGCCTGTCCAGCCATAGTCGGACTATGAGGCCCTTCATGGCCTCTCGCCATTTTAGGAGTTCGACCACCGCTTCACTGGTCGCTTGGGGCATGATGGCCGGCCTCAAAGATATCGAGACCGAAGACCTTCTCCGCCGAGCTCCTCCGCCATGATAGAAAGCGGCGATCGACGCACCACGGCAGATCCGCAAATGCCCCCGAGAGTCTGAATTCGTAAGTATCCGCATTTACATTAACGTGCCTGCTCGGAAAAAGGCCTTACCCGCCGCTATCTTCTTTATGTCCTCTACCCGGAAGGGCCTTTTGGGCCTCGCCTGGTGGATTTAGCACTTTCGAGACGAGAAGCTCGACTCTCGAGTCTTGAGTCACGCCCAAACTCTCATGCTTTTCCACGAGAGCCCGGAGCTCTTGCCGCACTTCCGCCACCAGCCACTTGCTTTTCTCGCCAGCCTGCCTGGGGCAGCATTATGCTCACATCATGACACGGCATCCTTCAGGCTGCCACATCCTTAGTGGCCTCAGATTACACATATTATCCTTATTAATTTTGTTTGCAACCAAAACCCTTTTCTCAGAAGGTACTTCTTTAAAGTGGTGTTACTCACCTTCTTTTTCCTTGAGCTGCCTCTGGCATGGCCGAGCTCTGCTCCGACCATCAAGGTTCTTTTTCTCGACCGGCCGTTAATGCAGAGGTCAACAGTCAATACCGCAAACCCATATTGACATATTTTTAGAAACCTCATGATATCTTGTTAAAGATCCTTAGTCCGTTTCTTTCCAACACCGCACTAAGCATCAGGCTACCGTTTATGCGGTATTACATTACATAATTTTAAAACTTCTACCTCAAAGCCTGTTAGAAGGCTGCAGTGCTTCAACCAGCCCGCCCTTGGTGAGTCAGACTTTCAATCACTGCACTCATGAGTGCGTGTTCTTCCTCGATGGAAGCGCCTTTAAGCACCTCCAAAGAAGTTATCCGCGCCCCGGCTGGACGGAGGCCGCCATGCGTCAGAGTCCTGCCCTCTTCAAGGGGCCGCTCTGACTCGAGCCACCGGGTTCCGGTAGAGTCCGCACAAAGTCCGGAGGTCGCCTCGACGGCGCCTCCCGAGCTCCTCTCGCGGGTCGCCTCAGGATTCCGCCGTCATCCTCGCCGACGCAGGTAGAGGCATGGATGGAATTTACATCCGGACGCGCCAAAGACCCACTCATCGATCCTCGCCGGACGCCCGCCCTTGAGGCCACTCTCGCCAACGCTGATGTTGGCGAACTGTCCGAGGGATAGTTCTCCTCTGACCCTTCGCCGCTCTGATTGGGAGGCCTTCCTCTTCCTCTCTCCTCCGAGAGAGTACTCCTCCTCCTCCTCATCTCGGAGGAGGAGTCCTCCATCGTCAGACGCCGACACGGAACTCTTCGAGTCCCCGTGGCCACCTTCTTGGCCTTCTTCTCCGCACTATCGTGACGGTGCCGAACCAAGTTTCTAAATGGGCATCCACCGGTTCTTCCGCATGGGAGCCGGGCTAATGAGCAGCTCGCCTTCTCCATCCATTCCTCACAAAGGAAGAGGCAGATTAAAACCTCGCTAGAGTCGCCTAATTACTACGAGTGTCCCGTGAATGGGGTCGAATCACTTACCGCCAATCGGAGATCGCGAGCTGAATCATGGGTTCGGTCGCGGATGCGGGCGATCGGCGCCTTGAACAGCCTCTCCAGCACCTTCAGATGCTAGGTCAAGAGCCCGCCAACCAGTGCGCTCGATTAAACTCCCATGATTAAATGCCCGTTTGGCATGGGAGAACTACCGAGAGAGCATGACTCGACCACGCCGACGAGCCGAGCCTATTGCTCACCAAAGCTTCTTGATGCGTGCTCAAGTCCCATCACTCCATCGATCACCCCACTGCAAGCCCTTCTCTTTCAAGGAGGTGAGCTGCGTGGGGATTCCAGATCTAAATTTGGGGGCCACCATGTAGGCTCGCGGCTCGGTGATGTAGAACCACCCCGATCGCCACCCTTGACGGAGTCCACGGTCCTTTCTAGTTAAGGGACGCGGCGCTTGCCCAACATGGCGCCCCATTCCGCTTATGCCCCTTCACAACCTTCGCTTGATGTCAAGGTCTTGAGCCACAGCAAGTGGGGCGGATGGAGAAAGGCTCTATTACCACACGATAAACGCCGAGATGTTGAGGACGGTTCCTGCCTGATCGTGGAAATCAGCCGTAGTAAACATGAGCCCCTGGACGAATGGATGGAGCGAAAGCCCAGTCCACGGAGGAAGTGGGAAGGAAGACGCACCCTCTCATGAGGCCCTGGTGGGGATGAGCTGCCTGCGTCGGGCAGCCCGCGCGCCGATGTCGCTGAAAGGTATCCGCCGCGCAGCTTGGTGATGTCCTCCTCCTTAGCGGTGGAGGCCATCCATTTGCCTCCCCGGACATATTGAGGAGGGTTGAGGTGAGATGTGCGAGCTTGGGCGCTGGAGCTTGAGTTCACAGGATGGGTAAGCAAAGGAGGAAGAAGGCGTGAGGTGAAGGTAACCTTATCCCTTATATAGGCGGACAAAACTATGCCCCTCACCGGCCCGGTAAAACTCGCTTATCTCCCAAGCGCCACCATCAATGGCGCGTGGGTTACCCACGCACGTATTGATGAGAATCCGGAATAAGGGGAACATGATCTCGCCGACAGACGTTAAGAAACCGCTTCGCTAAACGTGTCAAGTGTGTTGAATTCAAACAAAGGCTTGGTGCCGGTGGATGTCACGCCATAATACGCCAGATTGGATCGGCATATGTTTTATTCTTCTACGCTTGGAATGTGGAAATTATTTTGCAGAGCCGCACTATCCCGATGTTCATTATCTTCTCCGGATTATTCATGGGAGGAACCCGCTTTGCAATGTCAACATTATGCACGCCGGACTTATCGCCATTGAAGATCGTTCAAGGGCACCGAGGGAGTCTCGACTAGGGGTGTCCGACAGCCGGACTATCAATATCCGCGGACTCCAAGACTACGAAGATAGAAGATTGAAGACTCCTGCTCGTGTCCCAAGGTACTTTGGCGGAAGGCAAGCTTGGCGACACGGATATGTAGATCTCCTACCATTGTAACCGATGTAACCCTAGCCTCCGGTGTCTATATAAACCGGAGAGGCCTTAGTCCGAGGGACAACACACATCTCAGCAATCATACCATAGGCTAGCTTCTAGGTTTAGCCTCGATCTCGTGGTAGATCTACTCTTGTACTACCCATATCATCAATATTAATGAAGCAGACGTAGGGTTTTACCTCCATCGAGAGGGCTCAACCTGGGTAAAAACATTGTGTCCCCTCCTGTTACCATCCGCCTAGACGCGCAGCCGGGACCCCCACCCGAGATCCGCCGGTTTTGACACCGACAACCCCTTCCTTCCCCCCCTCCTCCTTCCTTCCTCTCCTAGTAGGAGAAAGGGGGGAATCCTACTCTACTAGGAGGAGGATTCTCCTCCCTTGGCGCGCCCTAAGGGGGGCCGCCTCCCTCCCTCCTTATATATACGGGGTAGGGGCACCCAGACACACAAGTTGATCATTGAGATCATTCCTTAGCCGTGTGCGGTGCCCCTCCACGATATTACACTCGGTCATATTGTAGCGGTGCTTAGGCGGCCCCGCGACAGAGAACATCAAGATCGCTACCACGCCGTCAGGTCGACGGAACTCTCCCCACGCCCACTGGATCGGAGATCAAAAGCGCCATCGAGCTGTACGGTGTCAAGAACTCGGAGGTGCCGGAGTAACGGTGCTTGGATCGGTCGGACCGGAGGACGGATGACTACTTCCTCTACGCTGTGTCAACGCTCCACTTTGGTCTACGAGGGCACGAGACAACACTCTCTCTCGCTGCTATGCATCACCATGATTCATGTAAAGGTAAATTTTTGAAATTACTACGCTCCTCAACAGGTTAATCGTCCGATCTTCTAGTATGTTATACATTGTGCAATGTGGTGCTAGGTTAACGCTAGTTCATTTGTTGTGGTGTTTAGTTAATCGCTTAGTTCAATTCTGCAATGCGATGTTCAATTGTGTGGGTGCATTTTGTTGTTGTATATCGTGAGAAATAAATCTAATTTGGTTGTACTAAATACATGAGAAACAAATACAATTGCTATTTTCAAGTTGTTAAGCATGCTTGGTTTGGTTAATTGTCTGATCTTCTATTAGGAGTATGTTATATTATGAAATGTGGTGCTCAATTAATACTTGATTCATTTGTTGTGGTGTTTAGTTAAACTGTTTGGTTCAATTGCAATGCGATGTCCAATTGTCATGGGTAGAATTTTGTATTGTTGTGCATGTGAGGAATAAATCAATTTGGATGCACATAATACATGAGAAACATATAAAATTGCTTTATTTCCTAGTTCTTAATCATGCTTGGTTTGGATAAATGGGTTTTCCATGTGGCTTGTATTAATCTGATGAATCTACAATGTGCTTATTTTTTATCAACATATAGATAGCATGCTAACCTCACTTAACCCGATCACTAACTACCTTTATATGTAATTGAAAACAATGGGAAGCACCGAGGTTTACAATCGAGGTTTGTACATGCATGGTCCTTGTCTAATAGCACAATATTGTGCAATTGCAGAACCATTCTAATATTTAGTTTTTAACAATTTGGTCTTGCACATGTAGGTCCCATGAGGTTTTGACTCATTGCTCAATTTTTTTATGGGGAACCGAGTTGTCCATGAATATCACCAAGTCAAGAAACTGAAAGATTGTTAGGATAAATAAATTATAGACAAAAGACAACAAGATGTTTACTCGCACAATGAAAAGACATACCTACCATGTGATGGTACTAATTATTATATCTTTATTTTTTATTCTTTGCCCCAATTTTAATATAGAGAAGATATTTACGCACATCCTTGTTTTCAGCCCTTTCCAAAGCAGTTCATCGACAAGCTACCTCTCAAACCACGGTATGGTTAGGAGGCGAGGAAGGTATTCATACAACACCCATGGATCAATATTGAAGTGTTCTCAAGAGGACGAAGGATGGATGGTCAATCATCCACGTAATCGCCTAAAGTTGCAAAGACCTTAAACATCAATGAAGGCTCAATATCCGCCCGCTTTAGCGCTTTAGATGAGATTCATCTGCTGCATTTAACGCTCTGATGCTAATTTCGAAAGGTTATAAATGTTGTGTGAAACTTGGTGCCGGTGCCTGTGTAATGGGGTAGCTGAGTGTCAAGCTATGTGATGTTGTACTAATATATTTCAATTATGAAATCATGCTTCCTTAATATGAAAATGAATATATTGTGTGCTTAATATGAAAAGTCAATTAGATTAATAAATTGATTAGTAATAGGACAATTAGCTCATAATGGCCAATTAGGCCTAATTGAGTTTTTCTATTGCAAACGATTATTGAGAAAACACCGTATGGCGACTCTCATGTAACGCACATAGTTTCTAAGAATAAACCATTGGATCAATGAACAATCACACACGACATCCTTCTTGAAAACTGTTTGCATGCCACCTTATGCAAACATTTACCATATAAAAAGTGTTTATGATATTTTCCACACAGTTTATTCTACGCACTGCGTGTGATGCATTCAATAACGCAAACAATAAAATTGTTAATATCGTCTAATGGCAACATTATCATAAACGATCTAGTGGGGAAAATCATGTGATGTACCGCAAACGGAAGCGCTTCCTTAGAGTGACTATATGGGATGTATATAGAACGTATTCCTTGGATTGACCCCGGATGTATATATCAACGGAAACGCTTAACCGAGACCCATATGTGGAATGTATTTACGACCGAAACGATTTGGCTGGTATAATTGTATTTCTTTAGCACAACTATAATGATAACAGATTTGATCGTCATCGGCCGCAAGCATCGAACTTCATTTTGCCGAAAGCGTGCTAGGAGGGCCTATCCCCACGGCTCGGTCGATGGGAAGGACCCCTATCGCGACATTATTCACCCGCGACGTTCGTAATGTCATGAAAGGGGTTAAAACTGCTTGTATAGCACCTCATTGTACAGTGATTAATGATACGCCTCCAACGATCTACAATTTTTGATTGCTCCATGCTACTTTATCTACTGTTTTAGACTATATTGGTCTTTATTTTCCACTTTATATTTTTTGGGACTAACCTATTAACCGGAGGCCCAGCCTGCATTGCTGTTTTTTGCCTATTTCGTGTTTCAAGAAACGAATATCAAACGGAGTCCAAATGGAATGAAACCTTCGGAACGTGGTTTTCTACCGAACATGATCCAGAGACTTGGACCCTACCCAAGATGTAACAGGCGGTCTAGCAGGTGGGGCGGCCCCCTGGTGGCCGCCTGTGGGCTCCCCGCTCCACCCACGTACTCCTTCCTATATATTGTTGGGAAACGAGTAATTTCAAAAAATTTCACACACAAAAAGATCATGGTGATGATATAGCAACGAGGGAGAGTGTTTGTCCATGTACCGTGAGACCGTAAGTTGCTAGCACAACGCTGTTGATGTAGTCGACATCTTCACGATCCGACCGATCCAAGCAGCATCAACGCATGAGCCTCCGAGTTCAGACACGCTCACTCGATGACGATCTCCGCCCTCCGATCCAGCAAAGGCTCCAGAGATGAGTTCCACAAGACGACGAAGGCAGGATGATGATGATGTTCATCATGCAGGTTTCTCGCTTAAGCTCCACATGACATAGGACCGAGGTGTGGAAGGGGCACCGACACGCTAAGGAACGATCCTAGATCAACTTGTGTCTCTATGGGTGCCCTCCGCCAGATATAAAGGAGGAGGAGGAGGAGGCCGCCCTAGGAGGCGCGCCATGAAGTTGTCACGCCCACATGCGACCCTATCTAAAGAAACTCAAGGTCCCACCAAGGATAGACCAAGATATTGAACGCTTTGCAAGGTGGATATCATTACATCAACATTACATAATAGATATATACAAGAGGCATACAATGCCACACCTAATACAATAATCCAACATATAAGAACAACATCCACTACGGATGAATCATAAACAGAAACTCAAACAATATCCACCTCGCTAGCCCAGTCAGCCAATCAGAACTATCCCCGATCGAAGAAGAAGGTAAGAAGAACTCAAGCAAGCGCATCGCTCATGCCATGATCATCGTATAACCTGTACCTGCAATCGTTGTTTAGTAATTTAGAGCCACGAGGACTCAGCAATCCCATTACCATGGGTATCAAGACTAGCAAAGCTTAATGGGAAAGGAAGGGTAAAGTGGTGAGGTTGCAGCAGCGACTACATAGTATGGTGGCTAAATATGCAAATGAGCGAGAAGAGAAACAAAGGAACGGTCGAAGCTAGCAATGATCAAGAGGTGATCCTGAACACCTACTTACGCCAAACATAACACGAAACCGTGTTCACTTCCTGACTCACGAGAAGAGACCATCACGACTACACACGCGTTGCGCTTTAATTCGGATCTGGTGTCAAGTTATCTACAACCGACATTAACAAATTCATCTGCCATATAACATGGCACGGCTCTTTAAAGTTTATAACCCTGCAGGTGTCCAACTTAGCCCATGACAAGCTCGCGATCAACTAAGGAATAGACCTCTCCCGTGAAGACCCGATCAGCTCGGAATCCCGGTTTACAAGACATTTTGACAATGGTAAAACAAGACCAGCAGGTCAATACATCCCGATAGGAGCTGCACATCTCGCTCTCGTGGCAACACCGATAAGCGGCGCACAAAACACTAACTTGCTGCAAGGAATGGTCCCGACAAGAGTTTAGTTTGGACCAACACTTAGACAAGCATTGGCCCGGGGCTATATTAAAGATGGCCCTTTGTTATTATCTCCAAGGGAAAAGTAGGTGGTGGTGAGGCAAATGGTAAAACCAAGGTTGGGCCTTTGCGACAAGTTTTATTCAGTTAACCGTCAGGGGTCCCATAAATCACCGACCGCATTAGGAACGCAAAACCGAACATAACACCGGTATGACGGAAACTAGGCAAGAGGAACAAAACACCTGCATAAGGCGAGCCTTCCATCCTTTACCAAGTATATAGATGCATTAATAATATAAGAGATATTGTGATATCCCAAAATAACCTGCCCACCATGGAGCAATCTTCAACTTCACCCGCAACTAGCAACGCTATAAGAGGGGCGAGCAAAAGGTAACATAGCCAATCAACGGTTTGCTAGGAATGGTGTCAAAGGTTAGAGGTTCATGGCAATATGGGATGGCTTGATAAACAGTAATAGGTAGCGCAAAGATAGCTTAAAGCAACTAGCATAGCAATGATAGTAGTGAGATCCAGGTAGCGGTCATCTTGCCTGAAATCCCGCAAGGAAGAAGAACGAGTCCATGAAGAAGAAGAAGCCATGAAGACGAACCACATAGATGAACGAATCCTCACGATCGCAACGAACGGGAACTATCGAGAAGAAGCACACAACATAGTAAACACACCACACATGAACAAAACATGATGCACAACAAGCATGATGCATGACAAAGCTATGCTACTCATAAGAGATGATGCAAACAAGAACAACACATCAATGCAAGTTTAAATGAGGCCAAACATATAACAATTTGTAAGTCCTCATATGCAAATTTCGAAATTGTTCCAGAACTGAATAAACATTACGTTCAAGTTGTTAAACAGCAAGTTAAGATGCACCAAGATGATCTACACAAAATTCTAGTCAGTTATATAAAGTTCATTAGATTTGGAGCACCAGAAGATATGAGCAAAACAAGTTAAACATGGCATTGATGCAAAATGCACCCAAACATCAAGCAAACACCTCAAAACAAGGATGCAACATGATAATATGAAGCTACATGCAAAATCAAGCAAGTTTCATATAGAGCACACTCAAACGGAGGAACGTTCAACACACACACTCTATACAAGTCATAGCAACAATTCCATAAAAGAACTAGGCATCTTATACATCAAAACAATATGCTACAGCACCCCAACATAATAACAAAAGGCATGGACATGAAGTACTGGTAAAGCATAACAAAACATGAACACTGAGCTATCTCAGAAATAACTAGAACATGCTCAAAAGACATGGAGATATTGCATAATAATAGTTTTAGACTTAGCAAATAACATCAAAGGTAATGTTCGTATAAGCAAACAACATGTTACAGGAACATATCATGGCAAACAAAGGCATGGCATGAATCTACTAAATGCATAGAACAACAGTCCCTATCGACTATGAGCCAAAAGGATCAAGATAAGATGGCACCTAAACATGGCAAGTTATATTACGATTCAAACATGGCAAACAACAATAAGTAGGCATGTTGGTGATTGAACCACTCACCACAGAGCAAACATGGCGGGCAAGGCAACCAACAGAAGAAGGCATGTTTATGAAGCTAAGCATGGCAAGAACAAGGTCATAGGGTGCATGGATCACTAGAAAACACATGGGAACAAATGAACTTAATGTTAACAGCCGACAAAGAACATTTTCAAGCAACTTTGGAGCAAGATAACAACATGTTCCAGCAGACTATAATTGCAAAACTAAGGCATGAATGGAGTGCAAGACATTTAGATCAAAACATGTTTATAGAGTATCTCCAGATTATGCATAGAACAACTAGTGGAAGCATGTTAACATAGCAACAAATATAATGTAATCTCGCCAGAAAACAACAACAAGAATTACCCACTTACAAGCTTGATGCACTAGACACAACTTACAAAATACATGGTTTGCACTCGAAAGATTACATGGCATAGATCAACATTCATGTACATCAACCTCATAGGATGCACACATCAATCATGGCAAAAATGATAAATGAGCAAGTTATAATAGCTTCAGCAGATTAACATCAACATGCACTCTTCCAACAGCATTTCGGCCTCAAGATGATCTCAAATGAAAATGATGCAATGGAATGAAATGAAGTACTGCCGAGTATGCAACAATTTGACATATCACACGCAAAAACGGAGCTACGGATGCAGAGATGTGATGCATGAACATGGCATGATAATGTCAATAATTTTGGGACTTGGCAGTTTTGAAAACAACAGAACGCTGGCCGAGATAGCTAAACGTCAGACCGAAGGGAATAGGGGGCTAGGGGCCCAAAATGGACTAGGAGGTCCATATATAGCAGGGCTAGGTTAGAGGGGTTTGAGCGCGGAGCCTCCCGATCATAATCCGGACGGATCTGATCGCGAGGGGTTGGGTGCCTAGGTGGGCTGTGAAGAGAGGTTCATGGGAGAGAAGAGAGAGAGACTCAGGGCAGTTTCAAGACCGAACATCCGACGAAGGTACCGCAACTACTATATTAAACGGTTGGCTAATAAATGGACTCCAATGCGATGAAACTTGGTGCGCTCCTACACTATAATAAGACCGCATCGACAAGTTGCAACCCATTCCGAGAACATTTTTATGCCACTTATAAAATAATATTTAAGAAAATGCATGAGTGTGGTCTGAACTCCGAACGGACAACGAGAGAACCGAGGACCCTAACGGATGCAAGAGACTAACACGATGCAAAATGAAATGCACATGATGACATGATAAAATGCAACACGAAGCAAATGACATGGCAATGATGGCGAATAACCTGCACACCCACATCGAACTGGGCGCATAGAGTCCTACCCCACCGAGAGTAGGATTCCCTTCCTAGTCCAACTAGGAGTCCTTCCATGTAGTAGGAGAGAGAAGAAGGAAGAGAGAAGGAAGAAGGAGGGTGCGGCCTCCCCCAGTCCAACCCGACTAGGCCTTGGGGGCGCGGCTTGCCCCCAGCAGCCCCTCTCTTTTCCCGCAGGCCCAATAAGGCCCAATACTTCTCCCCGGCGAATTTCATAACTCTCCCAGATTCGATAAATACCCAATCACTGAACCTTCCAACTCCGAATATAGTCGCCCAATATATCGATCTTTACGCCTCGACCATTTCGAGACTCCTGCATGTCCCTGATCTCATCCGAGACTCGAACTCCTTCGGTACATCAAAACTCATAAACTCATAATATAACGCCATCGTAACGTTGCGTAAGGGACCCTAGGGATTCGAGAACTATGTAGACATGACCTAGAACTATTCTTGGTCAATAACCAATAGCGAACCTGGATGCCCATATTGGTCTTACATATTCTATGAAGATCTTTATCGGTCAAACCGCATAACATATGTTGTTCCTTTGTCATCGGTATGTTACTTGCCCGAGATTCGACGCTTCGATCCAATACCTAGTTCAATCACACCGCAAGTCTCTTTACTGCTCAGAATGCATCATCCGTAACTAACTCATTGGTCACATTGTTTGCAAGGCTTATAATGATGTATTACCGAGAGGGCTCAGATACCTCTCCGACAATCGGAGTGACAAACCTAATCTCAACACGCTAACTCAACATGTACGGAGACACCTGTAGTACTCCTTTATAATCACCCAATACGTTGGACGCTTGGTAGTACCCAAAGTGTTCCTCCAAAAACGGAGTTGCATAATCTCATAGTTACGTGAACATGTATAAGTCATGAAGAAAGCAATAGCAACATACTAAACGATCAAGTGCTGCTAACGGAATGGGTTGTCACATCATTCTCCAAATGATGTGATCCCGTTAATCAAATGACAACTTTTGTCCATGGCTAGAAACATAACCATCTCTCATAAACGAGCTAGTCAAGTAGAGGCATACTAGTGACACTATGTTTGTCTATGTATTCACACATGTATTATGTTTCCTGTTAATACAATTCTAGCATGAATAATAAACATTTATCATGAAATAAGGAAATAAATAATAACTTTATTATTGCCTCTAGGCATATTTCCTTCTCTCCCACTTGCACTAGAGTCAATAATCTAGTTCACATCGCCATGTGATTTAACACAATATTCATATCTCAGATATGATTAACACCCATAGTTCACATCATCATGTGACCAACACCCAAAGGGTTTACTAGAGTCAATAATCTAGTTCACATCGCTATGTGATTAACACCCAAAGAGTACTAAGGTGTGATCTTGTTTTGCTTGTGAGAGAAGCTTAGTCAATGGGTCTGCACATTCAGAGCCGTATGTATTTTGCAAATATTCTATGTCTACAATGCTCGCGACGGAACTACTCTAGCTAATCGCCCCACTTTCAATATGTATCCGATTGAGACTTAGAGTCATCTGGATCGTGTGAAAACTTGCACCGAGGTAACTTTTACGACGGGCTCTTTTATCACCTCCATAATCGAGAAATATTTCCTTAGTCCTCACTAAGGATATTCTTGACCAATGTCCAAAGGATCTACTCTAGATCACTATTGTACCCTTGTCAAATACAGAGCAAGGTATACAATAGGTCTGTACATAGCATAGCATACTTTATAGAACCTATGACCGAGGCATAGGGAATGACTTCATTCTCTTTCTATTTTCTCTGTGGTCGGATTTGAGTCTTACTCAATTTCATACCTTTGCAACACAGCAAGAACTCTTTCTTTGACTGCTCCATTTTGAACTACTTCAAAATCTTGTCAAGGTATGTACTCATTGAAAATCTTATCAAGCCGCCTTGATCTATCTCAATAGATCTTGATGCTCAATATGTAAGTAGTTTATCGAGGTCTTTCTTCAAAAACTCCTTTCAAATACTCTTTTATGCTTTGCTATAATTCTACATTACTCCGATCAACAATATGTCATTCACATATACATATCGAAATGTTGTAGTGCTCCCACTCACTTTCTTGTAAATACAGTGCTTCACCGCAAGTCTGTATAAAACTATATGCTTTTATCCACTCATCAAAGCGTATATTCCAACTCCGAGATGCTTGCACCATCCATTGATGCACATTTTGTTAACACCTTTAGGATCGACAAAACCTCTTGGTTGCATCACATACAACTCTTCTTTAATAACTCCATTAAGGAATGCAGTTTTGTTTATCCATT
>JAHHZJ010007863.1:0-10352 GCA_021437245.1 Aegilops speltoides | reverse complement strand
TTTTAACACTAGTATTCCTAGTACATAGCATTTCTTGGGTCTAGGCCTTGCATTGCCAAACTTCGCCACACATTTTGCCAAGCTTGCCTAAAGTTTTCAAATGAGAAGGAGGTACACTTAGCAAGACGGTCGTCGCGGTCGCGACCGCACCTCACACGGTCGCTTCCTACACACTCGCGTCGCACCAAGACTCACACGGTTGCCTCTCGCACGCCAGGTCGCACAAGACTCACACAAGCTCTCGCACACCGCAAACCCAACCAAGGAACGACCACCGACATGTGCCGTCGATGAACAAAACCAAACTCAGCCATCCTATCACGACACATAATTTTCGCTCATAGAGTATGTTTATCCAACCGCATGTTGGGGAAGAGGTGAGGAAGAAGGAAAGAAGGGTTAGAGACGAGGATATTCATCCAACCGCTGAAATAGAGATCGACCCAAGTCAGCGACTTGCATAACAAATATATGTTTTTACACAAAGAATGATCCATAAAACAACAACATAAAGAAAAACTATCACCGCCGGGAAAGAGAGCCTCGCCGTTTTGGCTGCCAACGCTAACAAGCCGTCATGCGCACATGTGTCTCCGCGACCTGGTTGTCCTCGCCTCCAGCCTACTGCTCAGCGGAGCGCAGGGCGCTCGCACGGACGAGAGCACAACCCGTTCAAGTCGAGGATGTCCGGCTCGCCGCAGAGGGCTCGATGGCAGCGCATCCGCGACTCCACGCCGAAGTCAGCCTCGCCGCCCGTTCAAGTCCAGACGCTCGTTCCGCCGCAGAGGGCGCGCGAGAGCGGCATCCGCTGCCTGCCGAAGTCGAGCCTCGCCGCCTGTTCATGTCCAGACGCCGTTCCGCCGCAGAGGGCCTCGATGGCATCGGATCCGCGTTCCGCCAAATTGAGCCTCCGCCACCCGGTTCACATCCACGACATCCGGTTCCTCCCGGAGAGCCTCGAGGCAGCGGCATGCGCGCGCCGCCGCCGAAGTTGAGCCTCCGCCCCGGTCCTCCTTAGTATCGCCATGTTGAACCGCTGGTCCGCCTGCACCATGGGGGACTCGCCGACACGAAGTCGACGTCCATCATCTCATACCCATCGGGGCCTTCGCGCGCGACTCCGCCATGAACATTGATCGGCTCCTCCTCGTAGCTTGGCTCCGAGAACTCGTGGATTGGCCCGCCGCAAAGCGAGCTTGGGAATGGAGGTTCAGGGCGCCGATCGCCAGCGATTTCAGCGCGGTGCTCCGCCAACATCTTGTAGTAAGTGATCTTGCGGCGCACCATGGCTTTCTCGCGAACTAGGGACGCTTGATGCGGCTAGGGATCGAAGGTGGGGAATGGGCTGAGATTTGTGTGGTTTTAGGGCAATGGCTGGCGAGGTCGAGCAGAAGGTTCTGTGAATAGTGGTTCCAGCTGACGACCAGTGAATCGGTTTTGATGGTACATCGCTTCTTGTCGCGTTCAAGAACACGGCACGCTGGACCTCCACGCCGCTCACCAATGGAACACGCTTGCCTTTGCTTTTTGCCGCCAGGGACCGCAGCTTGAGAGCAAACCGACGCCCCTCCCTCCCCGCCCACGCCATTTATTATACCACCACCCCTTTGTTTTATGCGAGTAAATAAAAACAGAGGGAGTATACTACGGATGAGGATCCTCGACGTGGTGAACCCATTGAGTAACCGACATGCGGGCATAGCAAGCATGGGGTCCGCCAAGAAGTGACCAAAGGGAGGGTAAGGCAGGATACCACGCCGAGGATCCACTTCCACTATACTACTTTGACCAAATGTTAGAGTAATAATATATGACATGCAACTTACACAAATGTTAGAGTAATAATATATGGCATGCAACTTACACAAAGCATAAGGTGCTAATGCGCTTTTTGAGGCTAACTTTGACCAAATGTTAGAGTAATAATATATGACATGCAGCTACACAAAGCATAGGTCAAATTCAGATGTGAAAGGAGTTTCCAATGATATAATTTTCATGTACTATTAATCTTGTCAATAGTCAAACCGAAACCATCTCAAGTACAAATCTTGGAGTACGCATTTAATATAACAATATTGATTGGGCGTTGTTGAATGTTGATACCTTTTGATCAAAGTAGAGATACTTTGACTACACATAAAACTTATATGTAAACTAGAAAGGATAGGAGGGAGTATATTGTACGCTCAAAAACGTAAATGAACGTTGAATACCCTTTTTATATATGATTTATGGATGCTATGATCACCGTCTGTATTTTGAATCCGCTTTAGGTATCATCGTGTTCCTCACTCGCTCCTCTCGATTTCATCTCGGGTCCAAGATCTATTGAAAGAGGACTAGGTGGGTACATGCAATGATACTTGGCGGAATGTTCAAATGAGGCATGCGGAGGATGGACTCGATCGAGGGCTTACATGATCGATGGAGAAGAGGGTTGAGAGGAATGAGAAATAAGCAAACGCCACATGATTATTACTTGAACAGCTCAAATAAACAATAAGTTGTCTCTCTTGGCCTACATAGTGAAAGGCCTAATGCGCAACGCGGAGCACTGACGCTCGAATATGGCCGAGAAAACAGGGAAACTGACATATGGGGCACACCCTTCGGGACGACATAGCGCAGACTAGTCCAATGGAGGAGCTGGCCCACGACCTCCTCGCCATCGACAACCGCTCAGTGGGTCGTTGGGCCAACAACGGGCGCAGCTCTAGCACCGCCTCGACACGGCGATCAAGGTGAGCTTACACACTCATATCGCTGCTAGACACGATCGGTTTCAGTGTGCCGAGTGTGGCGTTAGTGCTGTGGCACGACCAATGGTATGTTTGGTTTGTGCCCAAGGTTGCCCCGTCAAAGCATTGGGTAGCCAAAATTTTGGTCGAGGTATTGGTTGCCCATGATTTGGCCGACATTGGCAAGAAAAATGAACTAGAGTTGGCTAGAGTTCATTGGCATGCCAAAGAAATGGCAACCATCCAAACAAAGACTAATCTTTGGGTCATGACCAAAATTTTGGTTGAGGTATTGGTTGCCCATGATTTGGCTGATATTGGCAAGAAAAATGAACTAGAGTTGGCTAGAGTTCATTGGCATGCCCAAAAAATGGCAACCATCCAAACAAAGACCAATCTTTGGGTCATGACCAAAATTTTGCTAAGGTGCATTTTGGCAACAATCCAAACACACCCCAACACCCGCCTGCCGAGGATGCATGGGGCGCCACAATGTGTCCCTGAGTGGTGTAGCGCAGCCAATCTGATCCATCGACTCGAGACCATGTCGGTCGTTTTGCTTTTTCAATGACATGCGGATCGTATGTGAGCAAAGGGCATCTCCAACGCTCACGACCGCAACGACTACCCTTGCACACCAAAACCTCGCCCTCGGCCGCACACGCAAGTATTCCTAGCGGCGCCACTGCCCGCATTCATGCCGTCTGCTCAGATGTCGTCAAGAGGCTTGTGCGTTCGAGGAACCAACTCCGCGACTTTAATGATGCACCCGGACGCTTTCTCACCGAATGCGCTACTTAAAGCGGCAACGCCCACTAAACTCCACACCATAGCGCATCGCCCTCCTACCCGCACCACATCCTCCATGACCGCAAGTGCGAACGCTCAGGGAGAGCTTGTTCCGGGATGAAGCCGAGGTCGCCGCTCGCCAAGTCGCTTGCGATGCAATAGCGATAGCCGACGCGGACGCGACCGACAAGCGTGGTTACGCCGGGCGCCGACGACGGAGCATCGCCACCACGCGCCCTACTTGCCGCCATCCAACGTCCGACACCACCGAGGTCGGGACTCTCCGAGGATGAGTAGGGCATGGGAGGCGGTAGGGCATGGTGTGCCAACTGGCCGTCCAGATCCCGTGTTCTACTCTTCCTCGCCGGAGACCACACCTTCACTTCACGGGTCTTGAACCCCGCCCCGCATATAGAGATCGCAGATGGAGGACGCCGCCGCCAGAGAATAGGTTTAGGGTCGGGTTTTTTATTTTTCTGTCCTATAAAAGTTCAAATGTAATGAAAATATGCCGTGTTTGCATTAATCTCGCCGTGTATATGAACTTTCACAATAATATACATATTGTAGGAGTACTAGAAGATGCCCGTGGCTGACGGAAGATCAAGATCTTGTGGGAGAAAAGGATGAATGAGGGAAAGCCTTATCTACAAATGTGGAGACGAAAAGGGTAAATTGTCGAGTTTCCTTCCTATCCATTAGATATAGATCGGACGGCCTATATTGCAGGATGACAGCACACCATCATCACCTACTCGCTTTTATTGAACCGAGACAAATCTAACATGCTAACTAAAATAAACACATAGGGTCTATACATACACAAATTATCTTAGGCACTCCAATAGTACGCCCACTACACATTCACGATTTCACATCTTTCTACATCTACGGAACCTACGAAGGGTTAACGAATTGCCTCTCTCTCCTCCCCGATTTTCATGGTGGTGGGCCCTCCTCCCCCAATCTACAATCAACAGCTCACACGCTTCACATTACGTTAATTATGTAATCGGGATTACGAGGTGTAGCATTACTCGCCCTAAAAACCCAACTAAGCCAACCTCCCAAGATATCGCTGGGAAAAGACCCGTCCCGCCATTTTAGTCGGGATTACCGGATTACTAGTAGTAGTATCGATGGATCGCGAAAGCAACAATTTTTTTGAGGGGCGAAGCACCTAGTTTAAAAGGAAAAAGGTGGTACACTCACAAGACTCGTCCAGGGTCGCATTGCACCCCACACACGCTCGGGTCCTCGCACACGGCTCACACAAACGGAACACGCTCGCTTACCTCTTCACCGACACGGACTCGCACTTGGAGAAACCGACCATGCGCCAAACTCCCCGCCCACCGCCAAAATCCTCCCCACACCCAAAAATTCCCCAACCGATTCAACCGCCTTCGCCAACTTGCCAATAATATTCCCCAAACCCTCCCCGCCCCTCCACTCCATTCGCTCCGCTAAAGCCGCCTTCCCCACCACGCCGACACATCGGCACCGCGTTCGGGCGATCCTCTCGCCCCACAAGATGTTCGTCAGATCGCCGCCTCTCAGCCGCACCGCCACCTCGCTACGTTTGTGGAGGCGCACGGCGGTCGGCCATGCCACCATCGGGCGATAGTTCGTGTGGAGACGCACGCGGTCAGCTTCTCCCACGGCACGCCGTGATTCCGCATCGAGGTCCCGCTCATGTCGGTGTAGCGTTGAATGTTAGCCGATAGACGCCGTTAATCTCACTATTTGCCAAGTAGTTTATCGTCAATATGCTCGCTTAAGAAGCTTCCTTGCCTGCTCGCACTTAATCTGCTTAATGAGATGGCATGCCAAGGCCGATTAGTTGCTAAAATATCCTGCCATATATTTATTGTGACGAGATTGCCATGGTCTAGTAGCCAATCTGTTAGGTGAAATAGCTCTACACCGCTTTATACTCGATCTTTGTTGCTGCGATGGCCTTCGGGTTCGATGGCGTGTGCTCGGCCTCATTGATCCAAACAGCCTACCATAATTTAGTACTCAAATCTGTTTGCTGAATTAGCTTTACATATATTTTGTTACTTAGATATGCTCGCCCAAATATCTTGCCATAGCTTTAGACATCGACCTAGGTATTTTTTTCTCGACTTCATAAAAAGCATATATGTTTTTCCTGTAATATCTAGTATAAGAAATTTGTATGTCTAATGATGGACAGGACTTGATAACTTCGTCAAGATTCTCCGCTACATATGTCGAGGGGTTGAAAACTTCATGAACTTTATCGTAGCTAAGTACGGTGGTCCCAAATCGATGTGCTCGCCTGTAGCGCTTGTATGAATTCAGTTACATAAGACCCAACCAACTATGCAAAATCATCTACACTTGTATGGGATGTCGGTCACATATACTAGGTGGGTTCATCATGGTGAAGCCGTGAACGCCAATGTTATTGACTACGTGGAAGCAGCAGATCACCATCTTGATATGACCGATGCTCGTGTGGAAGAGGAGGAGGAGGCGTGGTGGAGGAGGCTGGTGGCGGAGCCTGAGTTCGACCAACATTGAAACAATGCTACTAAATGCTCGCATTCTCGTGAACTTTCACCGCAGAAGAAAAACGGTGGGCCCGCATGTTGGAACAATGCAACGTTGTTGCCACCCCTGTGAAATAAGTCATGTCAAGATTCTCAGCTATGGTCACCTTTCTTCAAGTGAAACATCTCGAGCAGATGACCAACAAATCATTCGATGTAATGTTGGCTGCTTTGCAAATATTTCCGATGTGTCCGACCTGCCACACACCTACAAGAAATGAAGAATTTCTTCGGCTTGGAATTGGATATGATATGATCCATGTCCTGTAAGAATAATTGTGTTCTGCTCCTAAGGATTATGCCAACTTAAGTGAATACCCAAATGCAAATCATCAAGATGGAAAGATGGCGATGCTGTGAAGAGGATTCCTCATAATGTTCTCGAGACATTTTCCAATTACACCAAGATTGCGAGGTTGTTTCATGATGTCAAACAAGAGGGGATGTACTGTGGCATTCTAGGAACCAGGAGTACAGAGATCGAATGTAATGAGCCATCCATCTCATGGTAGTGAGGGAAAAGCTTCAATGATAAACACAAAGAGTTTGTTGTCGATTCCGAGAAACATTAGACTTGGCTTAGCTTTCGTATGGATTTAACCCATTTGGCCACCAGAGCACCACATATAGCATGTGGCCGGCTTGTTATCCTTACAACATGCCTCCAAATGTCCGCACCAAAGAATCAAACTACATGATGGCTTTGCTCATCCCAGTCCAAAAAGTCCCGAAAGGATTTTGATTTGTTCATGGAGCCTCTTGTGGAGGAACTTCAACAGCTATGGAAGGGTGTTCTCACTTGAGACCTATATAGCAGCCCACCACTGATTTCTTTCTCAAGGCTGTTGTCGTAATTTGGTGCATCCATGATTATCCGGCTTTGGGCACTATGTCGTGGTAATGACACATGGTTACAATGCATGTGTTCGCGTGACAGAATTCCGTCATACGCAATACTTAGCAAGATCTGCTACATTGACAACGCCTGCTTCCTTGCCAAGGACAAGCCGCATCCTAGAAAATACCAAAGACATGTGTTCAATGCAAAGCATGAAAACCGTGATGCGCCAAAGAGGCTCACCCGATGAGTTGCAAGTGGATTAGAGAAGGTCAGTATATTACACTGTGAAACCATCCCGGTAATGGTAGCGGAAAAAGAAGCATGGCAGGTAGAAGAGAGATTATTGTTTACTCGCAGTCCACTTTGTGGGACTTGGAGTATTGGAAAGATTTGGATCATGATAATCTTGATGTGATGCACATCGAGAAAAATATATGTGACAAAGATTATCGGCACACTTTTAACATTGAAGGCAAGACGAAAGATACCTTAAAATCTAGGATTGATTTGACACAACTGGTATCGTAAATGATTTGCGTGTGCAAGATGAAGGTAAACCACGGATATGGCACCACCGTGGTAACGCCTTGGACAAGGTAAAAAGAAAAGAATTTCATGAGGTCCTATCACGTGTGAGATTCCCACATGGATTTGCTTCCAACCCTCGAAAGGAGAGTCGTGCAGATGGAAAGAAGGTACAAGGGTTGAAAACTCATGACCTGCCACGCCCTACTTCAAAGGGTTTTACCTCGTTATCCTTAGAGGATTGGGCCTCGACTTATACAGAGCAGCTTGCAGAGTTGGGACAATTCTTCAGTGGAACTCTGCAAGAGAAATATCGGATAGATGCTTTGGAGCCGCCTTAGAGACAAGATACCAACTATCCTATGCTACCTTGAGAAGATATATCCTCCAACCTTCTTTGATGTGATGGTGCATTTGGCTATTCATCTACCCGATGAGGCACTACTTAGAGGTCCAAAGACAAGATAGTGGATGTACCCTATTGAAAGGCGGCTAGGCACTTTCAAGGGCTATGTTAGGAATGAGCTAGACCCAAGGGTTCCATTGCAGAGGCCTACATTGCTATAGAAGCTGACATTCTGCTCAAAATACATTGAAACAAATTGATCAAGATAGCAAAGAGGTGGGTGAAGACAATCCCGGCTCAATGTTTTCGATTATTCTCGCTCGAAAGTTAAGTAAGAGTCGACAAGAGGACAAACCTAAAGATTTGGACAAAATGGTTTGGTATGTGTTGAATAACGTCCCGAGATACTACCTTATATCGTAAGTGCAAGATCGCAGCTTATACATCGTAATATACTAAACTTGCAAGCACATTCTTATATATTTAGATGTTTGACACGATCACTATGTTGTGCAAAGATCTACAAAGAGGAGTTACCGCCGAAAATCCAAGAAACATTGGCAAACCGGTTATGGCAGGATTTATGTAAATGGTTCAAGAACCATGTAAGCTTTTGAAGTGCATCGCCGCTTTTTTTATATATTGAGTACATAAGATGATCAGCTTGTCTATTTTCTAACCAAAAGTTAAGAAGATGCGGAAGGATGGGCAGGCAGTTGATGATGCCCTTTACTCACTAGAAATGGGTCCCGATACTCGTAAGACATTATGAATCTTATGTTGTTGGAGATGTGCGCTACAACACCCTTGCACGAGACGAAGGCAGAAGACACAAAACAAAGGCCATCATGAGCACGGATACGTATGACAAAGAGACAACCTAAATGTATGCTAACATAATGTATACATTGTTCGCCATAATATATCTCCAGCCGAGGATCATCGTGTGTGGTTCTCACAGTTATCGCTGGTATAACCTGCTTTTCCGTGATCGCAAAACTCGTAGCTAATGATTATTTCAAATCCATCAATGTCAAGCGGCATACCGCATCAAAGAGCCTTTTATTTTGGCAAATCAAGAACACATGATATTTTTCTTGGAAGACACATTTGCACGTAGTGATGACGGAGAGTATTGCAAACGGTTTGAGCAGAGGAATTGCTTAATGAAGTTGCACAACAAGATGATGCTTACATCGCCCTCGATGAACAAGATAACACGATGTTCCTAATATCTTTGAGAACCATCACGCCAATGACGCCGCTAAAATATTGCTCGTCGTGTTGTGGACATACAAGAGTTGATCAAGAAGAAGCCAATGTTCGAGGACGTTGAGGACAAAGAAGAAGATGACACCGTGGGGAATTACGATTCAAACCGATACACATGGCGAAGATGTTGATGCAGCCATGGATGATGATTACATTGCTTTTGTCGATTTGCTCATCGAAGACGCTGTTTTATCTACTATGTGAAATTGTGTTTGCTATGACAACTCAAACCTCGATGAACATGTTGTTTAGTATTTTGTCAGTGACAACATCACTTGTTATGTATGCTGATTTGTGTTTGGTGATTGTATGACAACTAAAACATAATGACATTGTTGTTTAGTTGTACTCATATTTGGTCTGTGAAAGTTGAATTTGATGACATAGTTTGCTATTGGACTACAATTTGCTCGATGTCTTCGAATGAGAACAAAGCTAACTCGACAGGCCTCTGCTATATATTTATTTATACGAGCAAAGGATACCCCGATTTCTAATAGAAATCATTAGATGTTCACAACACTATGCCCACCTGCTACACATGTTTCATTCATTACTAGTTTCAATAAAGTGTTCATGTCGTAGCTAATTTAATACATCACGAAAGTGCTACATACACCGCAAATAAAGAGACAATCATCCACAGAGCACATCGATTTTGCCCATTATCTTCACAGCTTTTTCATCTCCTCATTGTCATTAAGGCCGCTCAGAACTGCTGCTTGGCCATGATCGAGGAATCTGATCTTTAACCTTCGCTCTGATCTTCCACTTCGCCGCTCCTTCGCCATTTGTCCAACACCCCAACCCATCGGTAGGCTAACCAAATAATCAACAGAGTTGCATTCCCCACATCAAGAATCTTCCCGTAAATACAAATCACACGAATCTTCCTTTTCCGCTGAATCAAATTGGAAGATCATCAACCAAACTATTAAAAACAACAACCGAAAGCAGCAGAACAACACTTAAACATATTATTACCCCATGATTCGGGCGCTGTAGAAGACTCGCCGTGGTTATGGATTGTGTTTGAGACGCGACGGATGATTCTCGCGTGATTTGGTGAGTGGCACCACACCAACGGCAGCGGTTGTGATGAGCAATCGTATGGTGCGTGCAAGGGGGTATGATGAGACCCACAGTGATGGTACGGGTGGCGACTTGGCACATATTCGTTGTTGTCCAAGAGCAGTGGACGAGCAGCCGGACATGGTTGCCCTGAGCTTTGGGCTAGGTAGAGCAAGTAGAGAAAGAGG
>JAHHZJ010007858.1:0-11809 GCA_021437245.1 Aegilops speltoides | reverse complement strand
ACATGTTTTCACCCTTATCTCCAAAAAGTTTATATTTAGCATTCATACCCTAATGTTTTCCTTAGTTAACCATGCATTTTTAAAATCAATTCAGCACGTTTTTAGCATCAAAATTAACCTTTCCCAAGATGGAAGAGGCAACAAATAATTGTCAGGTAGGAAACCAACACAACTTCAAAAGGGCACATCTTTAGAGAACAATGAACCATTATAAGCAAATTCAATTGAGGCAAGCATTCCTCCCACATTTTCTTATTATTCTTTAGAACAGCCCTAGCATAGTAGACAATGTTCTATTGACTACTTCATTGTCCATCCTGGGGTGACAAGGTACTAAAAAGCGTTTAGTCCCCAACTTAGCCCATAAACATCTCCAAAAGTGGCTAAGAAATTTAGTATCAATCTAAAAATAGTATTTGGCACACCATGCTTAATAATTTAAAAGAACAAATCAAAGAACATGACAAAGATCATTTATGACATGGTATAAAGTGTGCCATTTTCAGAATCTATCCACGACAACAAATATGTTATCCTCCCTTCTTTTGTTCTAGGTAAACCTAAAACAAAGTCCATAGATATATCTTCCCAAGGAACACTAGGTAAGAAAGGCATATATAAACCATGAGGATTGAGTCGGACTTAGCTTTTTGACATGTAGTGCATTAGCAACAAAACGCCAACATCCTGGCCTCATTTTGGCCAAAAGAAATGTGTAGCTATATTCCTCGCCTTTCACGCCAGTGTCCCATTAGTCCTCCTCCATGCGCCCCCGCAACAACAAAAGACAACGGTATGAATGCATAGCTTGTTAGAACGAAAGTAAATCCATCATTAATGATTAACTTGTTCCATGTTCTACCTTCTTTACAATTTAATACATCTTTAAAATCAATCATGCACATATTGATCTTTGATGGTCTCCAAACCAAATATTTTGAAGTCAAGTTGTGAAAGCATAGTATAGCTTTTAGACAATGCATCAAGAATAACATTTTCTTTTTCTTGTGTTTAATGACATAAGGGAAAGTCTCAATGAATTCAACCCATTTAGCATGTCACATTCGTTTAGCTTGACTTTAATATGTTTCAAAGATTCATGATCGAATGTATAACAAATTTTTTGGGCCATAAATAATGTTGCCATGTTTCTAAAGTCCTAACAAGAGCATATAATTTTTATCATAAGTAGAATAATTCAACCGGCCCACTCAATTTTTCGTAAAAGTATGCAAAGGTTTGCTATCTTGTAATAACACACCTCCTAATCCAATTCCACTAGCATCACATTCAAGCTCAAAAGTCTTATTAAAATCGGAAGGGAGTAAAGGAGCATGTCAACTTAGTTTCAATACCGGAAGGCTTCTTCCTGACCCCAAAAAAAGGCACATCCTTTTTGTAAGTCAGAGAGGTGCAAATGGTGCTAAATTTCACAAAACCCTAAGAAACCACGGGCCAGGAAATCCTCACTTTGGGACGCTTTGGCGCCCAACTCTCAATAGCTTCAATCTTGGCTTTATCAACTTCAATTCCCTGAGTAACAACATAGCAAGAAAAGATACTGGCCTGCAAAAGGTGCACTTCCCAAGGTTACCAAACAAACGGGCATCACGAGAGCATTAAAACAGACGAAATGTTCCAAATGTTCTTCCAAAGATTTGCTATAAATCAAGATATCAAATAAATACCACAAATCGTCCAATGAAAGCACGAAACTTCGCTCATTAATCTCATGAAAGTACTAGGTGCATTAGTTAACCCAAAAGGCATGACTAACCACCAATAATCCAAACTTAGTTTTAAATGTGTTTTCCATTCATCTCCCTTTCATACGAATTTGATGGTATCCACTACGCAAATCAACTTTGAGAATATTGTAGAGCCACCAATTCATCAAGCATATCATCTAGCCTAGGAATAGGGTGACGATAACTTAGTAATATTATTGATGCCTCTACAATCAACACACAACGTGAACCATCCTTTTTCGCACTAGAATAATAGGAACAAGACAAGGACTAAGGGATTCGCAGATATAACCTTTTGTCGAAGCCCTGATTTGACGATAATCTCCTTCGCCTCCTCCGGATTGGTACCGATGGTGCACGGTTTAATGATGCACCGGAATTAAGTCAATTTGATGCTCAATCCTCAATAGGTGGTAATCCGTGGCACGCCTTGTGGAAAGACGCCAACTCCCCAAAATGTTAGTGACAAAGGGGCAAAGAGGAAGGCACGCCTCTAATGAAAATAATGCCTTTGCACACAAAAGATAGCAAATAGATTTGCCAAAATCTAGCTCATCAATATCGAGGTGGCAAGTAAACATGCACTTTTCAATTTAATTTGTCAAAAGAGATGGTTTATTATTAGGCGCATGTGTTGCTCAAATTCTTTGCCACAATCTGATTTTCACTTTATTTTTCTCCTGCTTTGCTTTATTAGCTCTATTAATATCATCTTTCAAAATGGACTGTGGAGTCATAGGAAGCAAAGTAATATTTTTATCCTTATGAACAAGAGTATACGATTGTTTCTACCATGGTGCAGAATTTTATCAAATTGCCATGGTCTACCAAGTAACAAGGAACATGCTTGCATAGGTACCACATCACAATCAACATAATCAGATATGTAGAGATACTAAAATGCACACCTAACAGACGTGTTACCTTCACCTTGCCCGTTGTTGAACCATTGGATGTAGTAAGGATGTGGATGTGGTCTTGTGGTGAGAGATAGCCTCCACCATCTCCATGCTAGCCAAATTGTTGCAGCTCCCTCCATCTATGATGACGCTAATAGAACGCTCCTTCACAACTCCCTTTGTATGGAACAAATTATGCCTCGATTTTGCTCATTGTGTAACCTGACACTCAAAACACGCTGAGAACTAAACATTCATACCCACAAGATCTTCAAGAGCCATGTATTGTGTCTCATGATCGTAATCATCTCCACCGTGTTCCTCATGTAATAAGAGCCAAAGTCTCTCATCATAGTCACTAGCGGACTCATACCCACCATCCTCAAGAGAATCATCACACCTGAGATTTGCATTCTTCAAAATGTCCTCTTCTCACAACGATTTACAAATAATATCACTTGTGGCCCTGCTGACGCCATGGAAGAAGAGCTCCGCAGGCCCAGCAGGTGTGTCTTGGCGATAGTGGTGGTGGCTCGCTTTTGTATCACTTGGAGGTGGCACCAAGGAGGAGATGGCAAGGAAAGATGATGCAAGGTGTCCATGATGAAGGTCGACTCAAAAGTTAGTGCGCCAATGCCTGCCGATCCTGACTTCACGCTCACTTTACAAGCAAGATGGAATAAACGAGTGATATTATTATAATCCTTATAGTCTAGAATGGTCCAATCTCTATTTAATCCACCCAAAACGGGCAAGCATAGCTTCATTCTCCTCAACAATACCACATCTAATCAAGCCGCTTTGTAATTCCGATAATATTCTTCACGTAATTTTTCCTTGTCTTAAACGCTGCAATTTTTGAAGTAATTCACTTGATAATATGGTGGAACCCAACAGTACGATAGGTTTTCAAAGCAGCCCAAGTATGGAACAGATATAATCTACAATGTTCGACCACCAAACACATGCAAAGCTAGTGAAAGCACAAAACACAGAGAACACGCCTCCTCGTGATATTGTAAACATGTAAATCGTTGTTCGCTTTTAACTCCCAAGTAAGATATCTATCAGAACATATCTACCCTCAAATGGTGGAATATTCAATTTCAGTTTAGGGAGATGGTATGATCCGACTGAGGGGAGCCCTAACATTGCCATTATTTGCATGTGGACGACGGTGGTTGTGGTGCTGGTGGTTGCACGAGTTCGATGTTGATCAACCTCATCCTCGTAATCTTCCACATAATCATCCTCGCTTGCACCAAGCAGCAGCAGAGCAGGAGCCAAAGAAGCACCAACAAAAGAGAATGCACCGATTTTTGTCTCCGCTCAATAGGAACACGCCGAGCTCGCCCATACCGATTCGAAGGGGCGAAGGTTGTCGCAGCAGAGGTGCGATAGGTGCAGCCGGTGGTTGTGGAAAACCGCAGCAATTCATCAAACTTGCTATCGCTTTGTTTCAAACGCCTTTCAATGCCATCTATTTTCCATGGCCTCGCCAAACTGCTTACCACATCTTGCACCGCCCAATCATCATTTGTCAAACTTATCATGTAGCGTTGTTTGTCGTTCTCCCAATCAGCCCATCGGCCTGTGTTCCGCCATGGTTAGCAAAGAATAGAAACACACAAGAATATGATCCACGACTACTAGGAAGTGGTGGTGGTGGTGGTGGATACACAACCGTGAAGCAAATCTCAAATTCTTACCGCCTACCAAAGAAGAGTGGTGATCGCAACCGCTAGAATCAAAACTCTCAAAGCTTGGCTATAGCGAACTGGGAGAATCAAACGACGACGAGATGTATGTGGAGCTGAAGGCTTATAATATGGTAGCAAAAGGGTCAGAATAATCAAATCGAGATGCAAAGGAATAAACGCCAACGACGGATTGGGGTCCTAGGCTAGATTAGAGACGAGCCAGAACACTAACAAAATCACGGCCGACGTAAACAGGAAAAGCACATCAAATTTTATTTTTTTCCTTTTTTTTTTTTTTTACCGGCGCCTTTTTTTTTTTTTTTTTTAAAATCACTATAATGGCGAAGTGTCTCAAAATTTCCTGTGTCAAATCGACAGATGGGCAAAATTTTTCAAAAAATTTTTTTTTTTTGACGTTTGACCAAAAATGAAATCAAAAAACTTTCTATAACGGCGATCGCTCAATATGCTTAGAAACACCTAAAATAGGATAGTAAAATTTTTATCCCGTATGCTTTTGGAAAATTTTGGGCCTAAACCTTCCCAAAAGGAAAACCAATCAAACTTTCCCCAAAAAATTTATAAATTTTTTGGGGATTTCAAAAAGGGGTTGGTTATTTAGGGACTTCGGGGGCGGGATAGGTTTAATTCGCCCACCAAACATTTGAGACCCCAAAAAGGACCAAACAAAAAGAAAGTTTGAACCCAAATTTTGTCCCAAATTTAAAAGGCCCCACTTGAAAGGGCTTTTTTTTTCGTGCAATTTTAGTGCCCCTTTTCCGTTCAAAAGTACCTTTTTCCCTTTATATTATTTTCCCAGGGTGCTTTAAATGCCCCCTTTTGTTCCCCTTTGGGTTTTTCCCCCCATGATTGGGTTTGCCATAGCAAAAAAAACAAAAGAAAAATTTAAGGATTTGTTTAAAAATGGTTTTTTCAATTTCTACCTTTGGTCCGAACAAAACCACTTGGAAGGAATTTTGTCCACCGGGGGGCTAAGGGCTATAAAAAATAATTTCGGGGGAAAATTTCCCAAAAGGGAAAATGCCAAAAGGGGTTCCCTTGCCAAAAAAAAAAGGAAATTTAAATTTATTTTTTGCTTTTTTTTTTTAAGGTTTTTTTTTTTTTCCCGCCCCTTTTTTTTTTTTAATTAGGCCCAAGTTTAAATTTTGTGGGTCCAATTTGGAAATCAATTTTTAAAAAAATTTACCGCCCAAAATGAAATCAATTTCTATGGGCCCTTGAAAAAAGGGCCTTAAAATTTTTTCCCATGCTTTTTTGGAAAATTTTTTGCCTTAAGGGGTTCCTTACAAATTTTACCTGCCAAAACCCTTTTTCGGCCAAGAGTTACAAAACCTAGAAAACAAGAAAATAGGATGCCCCAATTTAGGCCAAAGGATTGGGATATAAGCATGGAAGGTACGCTTTCCCTAAGGGGGTAATGTCTATTAAGCAACAAATCTCTCAATCTTAAAAGAAGCCAATGGGTTCAAACTTGTCCAAAACAAGCAATGACGATGATGTTCTTTGACTTTCGTAAAAATCCCGCTTAGGCTTATTTGGACTGGCCTCGGGGAGCCGAGTAAGTTTAGATTCGCACCGCCACCGACTGAACCATTTGAGGCGGGGTCCGAACGAAATGGGAAATTATGCCGCTTTATGAACATCCGTCCATTTCTATGGCACTTTTGAAGTACCAACTTTCGCATTTGCCCGATGCCCTAAAATTTTTTGTCCTCTAAGAGGAGATATCGTTCCACTATATATGGACAGATGAAAGCCTTTTGTTCTGGTTTACGCTGGTTGTGATCCTAAAACAAAGGAGAATTGCATATAGCGCGGTTTTCTTCAATTACGCCAAATTAAGGTTGCCCGGATCAAGAGCATTGCGAAAGGTATATTTGTCCCTAGGGCAGAACTAATATCTATAAGCAAAATACTATCAATTTCTTTCAAAAGGAAGGCCAAAATGGGTTCGAAACTGTCCAAAAACAAATGATTTAATGTGTTCTTTGACTTTCGGGCAAAGTCCCGTATAATGCAATTGGGTACTCCGCCTCCCCGGCAAACCCGGGTATTTGTAATGATTCGACGCCCAGTAGCATATGAGTATTTAGGCGATCCAGACATGAACTACAATGACAAAACTTAATGACCAGCTTTAGTGAAATTGTCCACAGGCAGGTCCTTGATAAGGTACATGTATTATTCCAGTGCGCTTTTCCTAACGCCCAAAATTTCTTGTCCTCTATAGGAGATATCGCTTCCACAAATATATCGACCGATGCAATAATGCCCTTTTGCTTGGCTTTCACGCCGATGAGTTAAACGATGCCATCGCGAAAACAGAAGAATATACTATAGTCTTCAATTTACGCCAAATGAGATTGCCGATCATAGAGCATCGCAGTAAAGACGCTTGTCCACCAGGCTAATGTCTATAAGCAACATAACCTTCAAATTTCCTTCAAAAGGAAGTGCCATGGGTTCTAAACTGTCTAAAACAATACGATGCACTGTTCTGACTTTGTGGCCAAAAGTCCTCTAATGGCTGTATTTGAGGGTACCTGCTCACCACGAACGCGGGACGTGTTTCAGCATTGCAGACCACTCCGAGCAGTTTGACGTATGCATCGGGTCCACACGGACAACGAATGAACAACAAATGACCTTAGATGACATCTGTTATTCATGCATCCTGTGAAAGTCTTCATTATTTCAAGGTGCTGGATTTGCCTCGGTGACAAAATTCTTGCCTCTATGAGCGAATTTGACTCACATATAGACAGATGCTAGAATGCCCTTAGTCTTGGTTATGGAGCAGAGTTGATGCATTCCGCTCGCCAAAACAGTGAGAATAAGGTCATACTAAGTCAGCTGATTTTCTTCAATACGGCCAAATAATCGCCTTGACTCATAGAGATAACTAGCAGAAGGTATATTTGTTACAGGGACTAATATCTATGAGCAATATAATCTCTTGAATTTCCTTCAAAGGAATGCCTTATGGTGTTCTAAACTTGTCTCAAATATAATGATGTTCTTTGACTTCAGTGCCAAAGTCCTGTTGTTTTGTAGTATCTGGCTTCGGCAAGGGTTATTTTAGATCAAACAGTCCATATGAGCAGATTTGAGATTTGGATCACTATACCAATGACAAAATTATTGACCCTTTAGTGAAATTGTCCATTCTATAGCAGCCTGTAACTACTTCATTTTCCTCATCCGCTTTCCAACCGCCCCAAAATTTTTGTCCTCTATAGTGGAGATATCGCTTCCAACAAATATTGACCGATGCAGATAATGCCTTTTGTTCTGGCTTTCACACGATGAGTTAAAGATCATCAAAGCTAAAACAAGAAGAATAAGGCATATAGTCCTTCAATTTACGCCAAATGAGATTGCCGATCATAGAGCATCAGCGAAGGTGCTTGTCCTTACCAGGGCTAATGTCTATAAGCAACATAATCTCTCAAATTTCCTTCAAAAGGAAGTGCCAATGGTTCAAACTTGTCTCAAAAACCAATGACGATGATGTTCTTTGACTTTCGTACAAAAAGTCCGCTTAAGGCTGTATTTGAGGGTACTCCGCTCCCGCAAGCGGGAGAGTTTAGATTCGACGCCACATGAAAGCAGTTTGAGTACTCTGTGGGTCCGACAACGGACCAATGACAAAATTATGACTGCTTTAGTGAACATCTGTCATTCTATGGCACCTTGAAAGTACTTCATTATTTCGTGCTATTTGCGAAAGTCTAAAATTCTTGTCCTCTATAGAGGAGATATCGCTTCCATATATATTGACAGAGTGCTAGAATGCCTTTTGTTCTTGGCTCACGATGAGTTACAAAGATGCCATCCTCAACAAAGAATAAGGCTATAGCAGATTTTTCAAATTACGGCCAAATGGATCCGATCATAGGGAGATCTAGCAGAAGGTATAGCCTAAGGGACTAATATTATAAGGGCAAAATTCTCGAATTTCTTCAAAAGGAAGTGCCATGGGTTCAAAGTCCGAAAAACACAATGAATGTTCTTTGACTTCGTAAAAATCCGCTTGTCAATTTATCTTTCTTGGCCTCCGCGCAACAGTTATTTCAGATTCAGAGCCGAAACATTTGATATTTGTCCGAATGGACTCAAAGACAAAATTATACCCGCCTTTAGTAACATGTCCATTATGCGCAAATTCCTGAACTATTATTTTCCTCGCGCGTTTCCTAACCCTTAAAATTTCTTGTCCTCTATAGTGGAGATATCGCTTCACAAATATATTCCGATGCTAATAATGCCCTTTTGTTCTTGGCTTCACGCATGAGTTACAAAGATGCCATCGCGTAAAACAAGAAGAATAAGGCATATAGCTTTCAATTTACGGCCAAATGAGATCGCCCGGATCATAGAGCATCGCAAAAGGTACGCTTGTCCTTACCAGGGGCTAATGTCTATAAGCAACATAATCTTCAAATTTCTTCAAAAGGAAGTGCCAATGGGTTCGTAAACTTGTCTGAAAAACACAGATGATGTTCTTTACTTCGTAAAAAAGTCCGCTTAAGGCTGTATTTGAGGGTACTCGGCCTCAAGCGCAAGCGGGAGTGTAGATTCGCGACGCCACCGCAAGTTTGAGTACTGTGGGTCCGCATGGACTCAATGACAAAATTATGACCGCTTTAGTGAACATCCGTCCATTCTATGGCACTCCTGAAAGTACTTCATTATTTCGTGGCTATTGGCTTGAAAGTGCCAAAATTTTTGTCTCTATAGAGGAGATATCGTTCACATATATATTGAGATGCTAGAATGCCCTTTTGTTCTTGGCACTTGATTACAAAGCCCGCAAAAAAGGGAATAAGGAAAGGGGATTTTTCTTTAGGGCCAAATAATTCCTTGTCAAACACCAAAAAAAAGTTTCCCTACCAGGGGCTAATAATAAAAAAACCCGAACCTTCAAAAGGAAGTGCCAATTTGTAAATTGTCCAAAAAAATGATTAATGTGCTTTAAAAAAATCCTTTAACCCGTTTGATACCGCCTCCCCCAAGGGGAGTTATTTTGATTCGGCCATGAAATTTGAGTATTTTTCCGACATGGATCAATACAAAAAGACCGTTTAGTGAAATTTTCCATTTATCATTCTTGAAACATTTTATTTTCTCCGCTTTTCCTAACCCCAAAATTTCTTGTCCTCTATAGTGGAGATATCGTTTCCACAAATATTGACCGATGCCAAAATGCCCTTTTGTTCTTGGTTTCACGCGATGAGTTACAAAGGCCATCAAAAAACAAGAAGAATAAGGCATATAGCCTTCAATTTACGCCAAATGAGATTGCCCGATCAAGAGCATCGGAAAGGACGCTTGTCCCTACCGGGGCTAATGTCTATAAGCAACATAATCTTCAAATTTCCTTCAAAAGGAAGTGCCAATGGGTTCAAACTTGTCTCAAAAAAGCGATTAATGATGTTCTTTGACTTTCGGTCAAAAGTCCTGCTTAAGGCTGTATTTGAGGGTACCCGCCTCCCGGCGCAAGCGGGAGTAGTTTTAGATTCGCACGCCACCGCGAGCAGTTTGAGTACTTGTGGGTCCGACACGACCAATGACAAAATTATGACCGCTTTAGTGAACATCCTGTTCATTCTATGGCACCTTGAAAGTACTTCATTATTTCGTGCTATTTGCCCGAGTGCCCAAAATTTCTTGTCCTCTATAGAGGAGATATCGCTTCCACATATATATTGACAGATGCTAGAATGCCCTTTTGTTCTTGGCTTTCACGCATGAGTTACAAAGATGCCATCCAATAAAACAAGGAGAATAAGGCATATAGTCGATTTTTTCAATTTACGCCAAATGAGATTGCCTGATCATAGAGCATCTCGCAGAAGGTATATTTGTCCCTACCAGGGGACTAATATCTATAAGCAAAATAATCTCTCAATTTCCTTCAAAAGGAAGTGCCAATGGGTTCGTAAACTTGTCTCAAAAAACAATGATTAATGATGTTCTTTGACTTTCGTACAAAAGTCCTGCTTAAGGTCAGATTTGAGGGTACTCGCCTCCTGGGCGCAAGCGGGAGTTATTTCTAGATTCGCACGCCGCCATGAAGCAGTTTGAGTATTTGTGGGTCCGACATGGACTCAATGACAAAATTATGACCGCTTTAGTGAACATCTGTCCATTCTATGGCATTCCTTGAAACTACTTCATTTTCCGCGCGCTTTTTCCTAACCGCCCCAAAATTTCTTGTCCTCTATAGTGGAGATATCGCTTCACAAATATATCACCGATGCCAGAATGCCTTTTGTTCTTGGCTTTCACGCCATGAGTTACAAAGATGCCATCAAAGCAAAACAAGAAGAATAAGGCATATAGTCGCTCTTCAATTTACGCCAAATGAGATTGCCCTGATCATAGAGCATCGCAGAAGGTACGCTTGTCCCTACCAGGGGGCTAATGTCTATAAGCAACATAATCTCTCAAATTTCCTTCAAAAGGAAGTGCCAATGGGTTCAAACTTGTCTCAAAAACAATGATTTAATGATGTTCTTTGACTTTCAGGCAAAAAGTCCCGCTTAAGGCTGTATTTGAGGGTACTCGGCCTCCGGCGCAAGCGGGAGTAGTTTTAGATTCGACGCCACCGCGAAAGCAGTTTGAGTACTTGTGGGTCCGACATGGACTCAATGACAAAATTATGACCGCTTTAGTGAACATCTGTCCATTCTATGGCACTCCTTGAAAGTACTTCATTATTTCGTGCTATTTGCCTCGAGTGCCCTAAAATTTCTTGTCCTCTATAGAGGAGATATCGCTTCCACATATATATGACAGATGCTAGAATGCCCTTTTGTTGGCTTTCACGCCATGAGTTACAAATGCCATCCGAAAAACAAGGAGAATAATATAGTCGGATTTTCTTCAATTTACCCAAATGAGATTGCCGATCATAGAGCATCTCAGAAGGTATTTGTCCCTACCAGGGGACTAATTCTATAACAAAATAATCTCAATTTCCTTCAAAAGGAAGTGCCAATGGGTTCAAACTTGTCCAAAATGATTTAATGATGTTTTTGACTTCAAAAAAACCCTTAAGTCAGATGAGGGTACCGCCTCCCGCAAGCGGGGTATTTAGATTCGACGCCAAAGCAGTTTGAGTATTGGGTCCAATGACCAATGACAAAATTATGACCGTTTAGAACATCTCCATTCTATGGCCTGAAATACTCATTTTCCCGTTTTGCCTCCCCAAAATTTTGTCCTCTATAGTGAGATATCGCTTCCCCCCCCCCCCCCCCCCCCCCCCCAAAGGGTGCGTCCCTGGGGCTTGCTTAAGCCATAATTTAAATTTCCTTCAAAAAAGGAATGGGCTAAATTTCAAAAAACGAAATGAGTTTTCTTTCGGAAAAACCCAAGGTGTTTTACCCGGCCTGGCCAAGCATATTTCTAATTCCCCCAGGAGCAGGGTTTTTGA
>JAHHZJ010007856.1:0-18235 GCA_021437245.1 Aegilops speltoides | reverse complement strand
AGTCGGAGAGAAATATTTCAATGCATATTCAAGATGGCGGCTTATAAAGGGCCTAATGGTATAAAAGCTAATTATGTCATATTATTTAAGCCTCCATGAGTGCCATAAGCAGATTAAGTTATTTAAGCTGCCATGGTGGTCAAAGTATCAATTGAGCATTGTCTTTTTAAGCCGGTGATAAGAGTCGCCATGGCTAGGAGAATCTAACAAATGCAGTTTTGCCTAAGTGTTGCATAAACAAGTTTCACAGAGTTCGGCTATTATTTTGGATCAATCGGTTGTTCGAGAAAAGAAATTATTCTAGACCTAAAAATGAAATGCAGATGAGTTCATCGAGTTCTAATGATGCCTTTTGCAAGAAAAGGGATACTGCTAGTATTGAAAATGGATGCTGAAACAGCTACCACATGAGTTTCATATTCCTTTTGGATCAAAGGAGGCTGCGGTGGAGAAACTACGAAGAACCCGTGAAGAACTATGAAGAACACGAAGGACTTGTGAACCCTAATCAGAGATCGAGGTGCGGGAAGGAGATGACTCACCGCTGCGAGATCTACTATGGAAGGTTACCTTTGTTCTCTGGGCGGACTCGAGGTTGATCTGTGACGAGGATCGAGGAAGGCGAAGTGCTTCTGCGATGGCGGCGAGCTCGGCGGCAGTAGGGTTTGCGAGAGGAAGAAGAAGAGGAAGGAATAAGAAAAGACTGGTTGAGTCTATTTATAAGTAAAAGCTGATAAATGGCGCGAAAAATGAGGAGGCCAAAAACATGGTTATCCATCTACACGGACGCCTCGATTTTTGGGATGATCATTAATGTAAGGATCTGTTGGGATCGTTGGGCAAAATGTGCATTAAATGTCGATAGCGTCATGGCGGGTTACCACGAATCAAAAAGATGAGCGTCATGGCGGGTTACAAAAGTTTTATACAAATAGCAGACGAAGATTTTTCTTAAATCTTGAAGATTGACATGAACGGTTCAAATCAATGCGGGGCCTAATGTTGGGGATATAACTATTAGGTATGACCCGCCCGGGAGGGCGGATTATACCTATGAGGACTTGAAGCCCAAGGCAGGATTGATGATGGCGGTTGAGATAAGGGCCCAAAGCCCGGTGGCGACTTAAGGCCGTAGACATAAACCGCCATATATACATGACTTGTATTGTAAGGCAAGAATAGTTAGAGACCGAGCGGACACTTGTTTATGAGCCGACCGGGACTCTGTGAGCATTGGCATCGACCTTTGTATATAAAGGGCGACCCAATGGCGGTTCGAGGGCAAATAACATCAGTTGAGAGCTAGGTCAAGTGATTTCACTCCTGGTACTCTAGACATAAGCAATCCCTCAAAACTAGATCGTAGACTTTTACCTTCACCATAAGGGGCTGAACGATATAAACCCGTGTCCTTTGTCGATTAACCCTTTAAGCTTCCTAGTTGCGATGGCTCCACGACTAAGTCCTTTCACTAGGACATCTAACGTGACAATACCATGACACATATAGTACTTAAAAATAAAAAATGAGCTCATAGACCTTACCACATTCTTGGTTGGGACTAGTATAGAACAAGGCATTCCTAGTCATCGTCCGATAAATGTGTCTCGAGGAGAACATAAGGAATTTGATGAGTTTATTTGCCATTGAAGTATGTTTTCTTGAGTAATTTTGATCTGCCACCAAGCATTCTTGAAGACAGCGGAGGTATTAGCACAGGTTACCTCATCATGTGTTTCCAAATCGGTCCTTCTCTATAGAGAAAAATGGGAAAATTTGATGTATTATAACCATCATGAAGGTAGAATGTATGGGACAAAGCAAAGTAATTGCCATGAATAACATTACTTACACATAACTCCTGGACAAACACGTACAACTTGCATTTTCCTTCATCTTCAGTATAATATTTCCATGATGGGAAGATATGCACATAGGATTAACAACATCAAATGCGATAGATGCTAAACTACGAATAGTTGGTTGTGCTTCCTCCACATGAATAGGTGTACTAACACTGGTATGCGTCGGTGCTATACAAACGGTTTTAAACCCCTCTCCGCGACGGCATCTGGAACCATCGCCAAGTGAGTGTGGGTGATATGGGGTTCTTCCTACATGACCCGAAATCGTCGGGAATAGGCCCTCTGGGATACAGATGAGTTAGTGTGTGATCGGGTGACCCATGAAAACCTACTCATTTCGTGAGTATGTACATCCCACAGGTGAATCGAAAACATTTCCATAGGTATGTACATCCCACGGTGAATCGAGAAAAACATTTCCATAGGTATGTATATCACACACAGTCAATCCAAGGAATATGTTTCCGTTCTTATGTACATCCCACACAGTCAATCCGGGAAAATGTTTACATTAGTATGTACATCCCACAGGTTTATGTATAAGCTCGTGTGTGATACGTGTAACTATCACATACACTCTGCCTTGGCTAACCGTTTGCTTTTATCAACTACATCACACGATTTGATGAAGAAAAGCTGTGGCATTGGGCTATCCATCACAAGCGCTTTTACTTCTAGAACCATTTGCAAAGTTCCGTGACCCATTTAGCAGATTTATTAGTTTACAATTAATAATTCGATTATTACGAAATCTACATTTCATATCGAACAACTGTTTGCCAATTTCATATCGAGACACATAGGTATATTTTAACATCACGATGCGATATCTATCGGGAAAACAACCGATACAACATATAGATAGTTCAACTTCATAAGAACAATATTATAACAATATATTCATTTCCCTAATCGAGATCATCGGGCTCGCCTTATCCACCTCTGCTTTTAGTTCAATAAGAACCTGTTTTGCCTGCGACCAGCGGGAAAGTGTCTCCTCCTTCGCCAACACCATCTTAGCAAAGTCTGATTTAAAAAAATCCGAGCTCATTCTCCACCTTGCTCTTTTTATCGCGCATCTTCAAATATTCTTCAGCGTTGACAACACTATCTCTAAGCCTACCTCTATTCTCTTCCTGATACATGCTCGAGCTTTGCTAGGCACATCTTCAAAGATTGTGGCCACTCTTGATCAACCCACTCCAAGTAAGACCACTTCCGTTCATCCTATAATATTTAAAAGTAGGTCAGTAACAATTATAGGGAAAATGGGTTTATAGCAACATATAAAATCACCAATACTTATTTTGAAAAACTGAAGAACATGTTAATTATGACATATCTTCTCAAAAAGATTAATGTGCAAATGAATTAATTGCTACTGACACAACAAGCAAATTCTGAAACATTAGAAGCTATAATTAACTACAACAACACTACAAGTTCTTACTCATGTACTATAAATAACAAATTGAACATTTTAAGAGGAAGGTAAATATAAGCACTGTGACATAGCGGCAGTGTTTGGATAATGACAATTTGATACTAACAGGTGTGTACATGCACAAATTTAGTAACATAGAACTAATAGCACTAAAGGCGTCCACTATGTATGCCAAAACGGTGGAAAGACAACTGTTGCTACATCTACACCGGTGCCACTGCCTTTGGCGAGCGATCTGATGGAAAAAATCAGGACCGAACTCCGGAGCACCTAGTTGCTCGGCGCTTGATTCCTTCGTGCCATAAAGATTTAGTATTTTCTTGCTTGGCTGCTCGGATGTGTGGACAAGTTAGCTCCTAAACTGTTGAAGCGGTGTGGCGGTGTCTGGGTAGTGGGTACTCACCATGTCGTCTCTGACACATGGGTGAGAGAGGACCCCTTGGTGGTTCACTATTGGGCGATTCAGGCAGCCCATCACTGCATACAAGGGATATTCCACAAGACTTGGAGCCCAAGGCGAGGACTCTCCTAAACCCTAGGCCTCTGGGGAACTGGTGCTCCATTACCTCATAAGTGAAGCATAGGGGTGTCTGGCGCCTCTATATTGGGCCACATCCGGCGCTTGATTCGGATGGAGTCCTTGTGCGGTTTTAGCCGGGAGAAGTGTGTGTGTCATGCAGGCTTGATGGCCATCTTCTCGTGTTTGGGGCTCGCCCTCTTGATCCATATATTGATCTGGTCCGGCGGCACTATTATCCGAGTCTGTCGTGGGTCGTAAGTGTATCCTATGGCTGATGTCTCTCTACCTTTACGGTGGGGTGGTGCGGTGGGTGTTTGGCTTGAATTGTCGCTCTGTTCCAGCCACGTGGTGGTCGGTCAGCTCCGTCGGCAGCGTTATGTGTGGCGGTCTAGGCTGCAGGGCCTCGTCGTCGGCTGGGGTAGCTGCTTCACGGGGTAACTCTTGGTTGGGCGTTGGCCGTATTCCTCGGCGTCGAGGACATCGATCCATCTGTCATTGAGCGAGATCTGATCAGCTTGAAGCTGCTTCTTGCTTCTTTTTAGGCTTCTTAGCGTGGCTATTAGCCGATGCTTAAAGCGCTCTTGTTCGAAGGGTTCTTCGCACGATGAATTCTTTGTCGCCGAGGCTCTCGTCCTCTTTGGAGATCAGTACGTAATTACTACCCTCTGAGCCCTCGTCCTCAATGGGATTGTCGGGGTTTACTTGCCCTTCCTCCCAATCATCATGCTCATATGTTGGTTTGATGGGGGCTTCTTGATCTTGGTGTTATCCGGAGTATTGTTGTCTCGGTGCGGCATTGTTGTCTTTTTCGCGACCACGGTTTAGATTGGCGCCCGGCAATGACGTTTTGGTGGTGCCAGGCTTATCCTTGTTGGGTCCTTCCACCCTTGCCATCATCCTCTTTGGGTGTGTCCACCATATACATCATATGTGGAAGTAGGCGTCCAGCGTCCGTAAGTGGCGTGTTCTAGCTTTGCTCTTACGTGGCATCATCGTCCATGCCGTTGATGACTTGGGCGTAATCAAACATGTTGGTTAAGTCCTCGGCGGTGGCTATAAAGTGGGTGGTGGGTGTGACGTAAAATTCCCCGCTCTCGGCCCCTAGTGCGGGTCGGGCATAGTTCGACAGTGATCCTTCTGTAATGGCGAGAGATCGCATTAAGTCTAGAACCTCGTTTAAGGGTGAGGTTTGGATAGAAGCGAGAATCCGTGGAGGCGGGCGGCGGAGTTCCCCAGCGAGCTCGTATGACCTGAGACCTCGAGAGTTGAGCTAGTGTATGGAGGTGAATCCGGCTCAATGAGGATAGTGGGAGCCTGGAGTGATTCCGGGCCGTCCGGTGAAACGATCCCCTCTGTATCTCCGTTGTTGAGCTCCATGGCCGCGGAGAGTCCGGCGGGCTCTAAGCTCCCATCTTCGGACTCGGCAAGGAGTTCCGGATATGAGGCCGGAGCTGCGGTAGAGGCCGTGAATCCTTGGAAGATCAAGCCTCCTCGGATATCGGCTGCGTAGTTTAGGTTTTGAAACGGTCGATGACCGGGGTGTAGTTGTCGATCTGCTCCAGATGGCCAATCGAATTGGCTCGCAGTGCGAAGCCGCCGAATACAAAGATTTGGTCGGGGAAAAAAGTCTCCCTCAGGGCGGTATTGTTGTGGTTGATTGGTGGATCCATCGAGCCTTCTGGTGACGACGATGGAACTCTCAGAAAGCACCAATGTCGGTGTCAAAACCGCGAGATCTCGGATAGGGGTCGAGCGTGCGTCTATGAATCGAAGGTAACAAGGAGGCATGGGACACAATGTTTACCCAGTTGGGCCCTCTTGATGGAGGTAATACCCTACATCTGCTTGATTGACTTTAATGAGTATAGGGGCTACAAGAGTTCATCTACCTCGAGATCGTAATGGCTAAACCTAGATGTCTAGCCCGTATGATTGTGTTCGCCTCTATCGACTAAACCCTCCGGTTTATATAGAACCTTTGGAGGTCTAGGGTTGTACATAGTCGATTCTGAGAGAAGGAAGGTACATGACCGAATGCCAAGCTTGCCATCCATAAGAGAGTCCCATCCGGACACGAGGGAGTTCCTTCTATCTCATATCTTCACGACCCATCAATCCGCCCATGTCACATAGGCCAGCTTCCCGAGGACCCCATAGTCCGGGACTCCCTTAGGGGAGAGAGTGGGAGTGAGTGGCCTTGAGAGAGAGAGTGAGCGGATCGACTTAGCACATGGCGGGATGGCTCGTTCGACCTAACAGCCGTCACCAGCGGCGCCGTCGGCCTATGTGGCTAACAAAACCCTGACGGGCGGGCCCGACATGTCATAAACCCACTTAAATGTAATCGTTCGGCCACTTGGGTTTTTTGGAACAGCCCACCACTTTTGTGGTAGTTTTTTTTTTGAAAAAATAAAAAAAGCGGTAGTTTTTTTGGAACGATAGCCCGTAATGTGGTAGTTTTTTGCTATTCACTCGCGTTTGGGCCCTCTCCAAACCAGAACTGGTTGAACATATGATCTCGATAATGGAGCCTCGTGCAAAACAATGGCTCTTCTTGATTCCCAACTATGTGTCACATGATGAGTTCACAGAGGTGGTAATCACACTTTGGCCAATCTGGATCGCGAGGAGGAAAGCCATATGATCACGAGTTTCAGTCACCACAAGCAACATATATGTTTGTTAAGCACTATATTACACAGATGATGACACTTGAGAGAAGCCGGGTCGCATAAAACATCAAGAAATTCCGGCAAGACAACACAAACCATGGGCACCACCGCCCTGGGGTGGCTAAGCTGAATGTGGACAGCGTTGTCACCTATCGGGCCAGACGAGGTGCAGCGGCAGTTGTATGCAGAGATGTTAATGGCCATTATTTGGGATCACCTTCGGTCATCTATGATGGAGCTCTTGCTTGTCATACTTGACCCCACCACTCTAGAAGCTCTTGCTTGTCATACTGGACCCCATCACTCTAGATGCTTTGGCCTGTTGAGAGGCGATGACCTTAGCGAAAGATCTTCTTCTTACCAACATCATCATTTCTTCGGACTGTCAATTAAGTGGTTGTGCGGGAGGTAGAAAGTAGTACAGGAGGACAACACGCATCCATTATCAAGGAAGTTCAGGTGGTAGTTGTTGATTTTGATCCTTGTAAGATTATGTTTGAAGGTTGTAGCAGTAATACAGAAGCTGACAGGTCAGCGAAATTTTCTTCAACTCTTGCTTTAGGAGGACATGTTTTGCTTATCTAGCCACATGATAGTGTAATCATCCTTGGGACATTCCTACTATTCAATAAAAGTTTTGTCCCCTAAAAATTGTGCACATGGGTAGAAGAAAATTATAAATTAATAGTAGGTATTATTAATTGAAAAAAATAAAGTAACTAATTAATAATAAGAGAGTATATATTTTCTTTTGAAAAGAAACAAAAATAGGGAAAAAGGTAAATAGAATTAAAATGTAATACAAAAGAAACCAAAACAGTGGAAACCCCAAAATGAAAATGAACTCCAACCTAGTTATGCACGACATGTTGGGCATATAATGCTTAATGTAAAAGTACAAGTACACCAAACTCAAAAATATAGTACAAATTACTGTAGGGAACACATTATCTGCAGACAATTAAAGTAAAAGTCCATAAGAACATGAATTAAAAACCACTTTAGCTATATAAGTTCCTAAAAATTGAATTTGGGTTAGTCGAATTTTCTGGCCATTGATTTCTGCTCTAAGATTCAAGCTACTTTTTGCCCTGTTGTGTGGTGACTTGTTTTAGGCTAGGAATTTGTGACTAACCTCTGTGTTGTGTGAGTAAATACCTTAATGGGACGAGGACCATTAATTGGGTGACAAAGCTAGCTCTATCAATCCCAATTTTACAGCCCAGCCCTCTCTCTCTCACTTTGCCTTTTCTGTTGTTTTCTATTTTTATGTTTGTTAGTTTTTGGTATTTTCTTACCTTTTCTGGCTATATTTGGGATATTTGGTGAGTGTAAATTTATTCATGCAAGTGCAATACAATAAGTGTGTAACTACATTAGAGTCTGAAAAATGTACTATTATTTGTATATTACAAAAAATATATTCAATTTCACTGCAAAGTTCTGTGCAACTTTTATTTTATTATTTTTTTTCTTTTCAAAGGATAATACCAATGTCACAATTTCATTCTTACTTAGAAAACATCATTATTTTTATTTTATTTTATTTTCATTTTCTTTGTTCTATAAGGGTAGTACCAATTCCGCTAATGCATTTTCTTCTTTGGAAACTTTCTTCTCACAAATATTCCATATTATATGCTTATTTTTTCATATTATGAAAAGCACATTTTTGTGTAAATTGTATGTAAATTTTGTTATTCTGTTTCTTTTGCATTTTTCTTTTTATTAAAGGGCAGTACCAATGCCATTAATTCATTATTTCTTAAAAACATTTGTTATTTGTTTTCATTTTTTTGTTTTATACTATTTATTCTTAAAGGGTAATATCATTACCACTAATTTATTATTATTTTAATTTTTAATATTTTGATTTTGCAATAGTTTATGTCTCATTTTCTTTCTTCATAAGGGGTAATACCAACGCCACTAAATCATCAATCTTTAGGGCACTTACTTTTGCAAAAAAATTCACTATTATATGCTTATTCTTGCATGTTGCAAATAAGTGCAATTTCTATGCAAAAAGCATAATTCTAAGGAAAAATGAATCAGCGGCATTGGTATTACCTTCAATAAGAAACAAAATGAAAAATATTGACAAAATTTGCATACAACTTACACATAAATTGCACTTCTTTATAACATGTAAGAATAAAAATATAATAGTGGATCTTTTGCAAATTGGAAGAATTGTCTAAGAAGAAAATGAATTAGTAGCATTGGTATTACCCTCGAGAAGAAAAACAATTTGAAATAAAAACTAAAAAAAATCAAAATAAAATTTTTACATGGAAGAATGAATTAGTGGCATTGATGTTAACCTTTAAGAAGAAATAAAATAATAAAACTAAAACAAATAATGAAAAATACACTTTTACAATATGCAAGAACAAGCATGTCCTAGCATAATGGCCACAAAGAAAAGAAGTTTTCTAAGAAGGTATGAATTAGTGGCATTGGTATTACGATTAAACAAAAACTAAAATAAATAAACACTCAAACGAAATCAAAGTAATGAAGTTTTCTAAGAAAGAATGAATTAGTGGCCGTTATTACCCTTTAAGACGAAAGAAAATGAAAGCGGAAACTAAAACAAAATCATAGTGATGAAGTTTTTAAGAAAGAGTGAATAAGTGGCATTTGTAGCGTCCTTTAAGAAGAAAGAAAATGATAAATAATAAAAAAATCACAAAATTTGCACACAATTTAAATATCATTGCACTTTTTAAATATACAAGAATACACATATATTAGTGGAATTTACACAAAAGGAAAGTTTCCTAAGAACTAATGAATTACTTGTATTGGTGTTACCATTGAATAAGAAAAATGAAATAAAAACTAATAAAATAAAATGATATTTTTCTAAGAAAGAATGGATTGGTGGCTCTGATATTACCCTTTAAGTAGATAAAATAAAATAAAGCTAAAAATCAAATTAATTATGCTTTCTAAGGAAGAATGAATTACTAGCATTGGTATTAAAATTTATGAAGAAAGAAAATAAACAAATCTAAAACAAGCAATGATAAAAATGCACACAATATTTTGTTTTTTCATATATGCAAGAATAATTATATAGTATTGTATTTTTCAAAACAGTAAGTGGCATTGGCATTACTCTTAAGTAAAGAAAATAAAACAATAAGTAAATGTAAGAAATAAATTTATAAGGAACAATGAACTTGTGGTATTCGTTTTATCCTTTGCAAATAAAAACTTGCACACGACTTTACACTAAAATTGCACTTTTTTGCATTACACAAAGAATAATCATATAATAGTGCAGTTTTTTTTCATACATTTAATAGTAATTGTGTGTTTACATTTACACTAACACAACATCCAAAAATACCCACAAAATAAAAACACGGCTAATAAATAAAAATGAAAAACAGTAGGAAAACAAGTAAAAACAAAAATACAAAGAACAAAGCAAGGGAGGGAATGAATTGACTGACCCAAATATGTGGTCAGTAGAAAAAAGAGGCTAAAACAACTCAGAGAACATAATAGGAACAAAGGAAGCACAAATCTCAAATCAGAAATCAGTGGCCAAAAATATCAACTGGCCCAAAATCAATTTTCAGTCGACTTACATATAGCTTAAATGATGCCAAAAATACTCATACACGAAATAACCATGTAAAAAGAAAAACCTACTAAAAAATATAAAGAAAAGCAAAAGCTAAACACATAGAAAAAATAGGCAATGTGTAACAGGCTTCAACCCCAATAGGAAAATCGACTTACCCAAACAGGGGCAAGTCAAAAATTCAGCCTAAGCAAAAAAATTGACTTATCCCAAACAGGGGCAAGTCAAAAATTAATGTATAAGAGTTTCTAAGAAAATAGTGTAAGAATAACGAAACAACATAGGAAAGAAAACATCACAAATCTTGACAAAAAATCAACTGTCCAAAAAATGACTTACCTAAATTTAAAATATCAGGCGACCTGATTTTATATAAAAATTTGGTGTTGCTAAATATTAGTCGACTGAGACTTGGTCCGGTCTCAATCAATTATATATTCGTGAGATCATGTATGAAGATTCGTGCAACTAGTGTAGAAAAACGTCTTACATTATGGGGCAGAGAGAGTATTTCTTTTTTATCTAGCATTGTATTACTTGATTGAGACTTGGTTAAGTCTCAGTCAACTGAGACCTAGTCATACCCTAATTTATTTAATCAAGTCTACATAAGAAGAAAAAAGGAAAAGTTATAATGAATTTTTCTGCACGAATCTCCGTGCTAGATCAAAAGAGTATAGCATCATTGAGACATAGCGAAGTGTCGGTCATTGAGACTAACAAAACTGTAAAATTTAACAATAACAGGTAGTTAAATGATGTGGTAAACTTTATAGTAACTCCCATTACAATGATTTGAGAGGGCATATATGTGGAGATTATTCGTTCCCAGCCAGCCGGTCCAGCCGATCCTTAATTTTCTTTCCAACATGTATACGTTTCTTCCGTCTTTGTTCTTTTGAGAGGGCTAACTAGCCCCATGCATGCTTAGTTATATTCCACCAGAGCAAAAAAGAAAATCGATCGCCAAGAATTACAACAACAGTAACACAATTACACAACACACAAGAATGGAGTACGTACATACATACAATAATGGAAACAAACTCATGGCCTAGACCTCCTCGTGTACATCACTCATTTCATATCTGTCAATGGATTAATTAGTTGGGTCAGGACTTCAGGCGGGGAGGTAGGACGGCGGCATCGGCAGGCCGACGACCTTGCCGCAGCGGAGGGCGTTCTCTGGCATGTTGTACTCGTCGCGCAGCGACCTCGCCGGCAGACGACGCTCATGTAGAGCTGCTCCCGAGGTAGTGCCTCTCCACAGGTTGGTCCTCGTTCCACATCCCCGCGTTGTCGAACGTCAGCATCACCGCCGACCACGACCGCGGGTACACCTGGATCGTGTGCCTGCTCACCGCGTCCAGCAGGTTGTACGTCTTCCTCTCCGCCGGCGTCCACTTCCCCGGCCCCATCCTGCAATAATCACATGCATCAACTCCATTTCCATTCCATCGGCGCCGCCGCCCGTACATGCAATGCATGCATGAGTACAAGAAGGGTTACCCGACGGCGAAGAAGGCGTAGCCGTCGATGTGGACGGACTCCATGCTCTTCTCGGGGTTCTCGAAGACGACCTCGATGAAGGTGCGGAACTCGGCGGAGATGACGTTGGGCACGACGTGCATGGGGCCGTTCACGGCAGGGGGTTCGTCGCCCATCTGGTTGTACTTGAACACCTGGTCGCTGACGTTGAAGTACTCGGCGAGCTTCAGGGGTGTGTCGGCGTCCACGTGGGACACGCCGTTGAAGCCGTACCTGAGCTTGCCGTCGATGTGGCCGCGGGTGACCATGAGCTTGATGGTGCGGGTGATGTTGATCTGGCCGTAGTGGTAGGACCCCTGCGGGTTGGGACGCGCCGCGCTGGCCGTCAGGTTCCACCGGAAGGACCTCCACTGGTTGATCGACCAGGCCCAGCCGGCCGGCGGCTCCGGGACGTTAGCCGCCGGCGGGGTGTTGGAGCCGGCGTAGCGGATGACGGCGGAGACGGAGCTGGGGCCAGACATGAACCTGGTGGAGGCCACCATGAGGTAGTCCGCGGGCTTCTGGTCGGCGTCGACGAGGACGGCCATGCACTGGCCCACGTGCGTCGAGCGACTCGTACATGCCCTGTATCGTGTGGGAGCCGTCCATCTCCACAAGCTTCATGTCGTGGCCCTGGATGCGGAAGTTGAGCGACGACTTGATGCCGACGTTGCAGATGCGGAGTTGGTACGTCTTGGCGGCCTCCCAGGTGAACATGGGCGGGTCGGCCGCCTCCTTGCCGCCCCTGCCGTTGATGAGCACGCCCGCGGGGGCGCCAGAAGTTGCGGCCGGCGTCGAGGAGGCTGGCCATGACGGCGTGGTCCTTGGTGAACCAGTCGCCGATGAGGACCTGCAGGTCGTCGGCGGGCGGGTCGTAGGGACCGGGATGAGGAGGCGGCTGACGACGCTGATGAGGCCGAAGCCCCGACGACGCGCTGCATGCCGATGGAGGAAGTAGAAGAAGGTGCCGATCTGGTCCTTGGGCTGCCAGTGGTAGGTGTAGTTGGTGCCGGGGGCGACGGGGCAGTTGGTGCCCGGGAGGCCGTCCTGCCACGAGTTCTTGCGGTGCTGGATGCCGTTCCAGGTGAAGAGGGCGGCTGGTCCAGCTCGTTGAAGACGTTGACGACGATGTTGTTGTTGGAGGAGCAGTTGATCCGGGGGCCCGGGAACTCGCCGTTGATGAGGATCACCTTCTGCGGGGTGCCCACGATGTTCTTGGTCCCGTACGTCACGTGCCACTCCATGAACACGTACGGGTCCTCGGCCCGGGCCACCGTCGTGGACAGCAGCAGCAGCGCCAGTAGGAGGACGCTCCCCGCCGCCGTCCCGCGCATTGTAATCGTCGTCGCCATCAAAATCAGGATCGGTGGCAGCAGGCGGGCGGGCTAGCTGGACGGCCTGGCGAGCGGTATATATCAAGTTCTGCTCTCTACATCACAAAATACGAACACATTCGAATGAATTGATCGGAAACCGCATGCATCCGACGACGATTTGTAGGCATGCCTTTGATGAATGATGCATGTATGCTGGGTGCGTGCGTACCTTGAAGGATTGTAATGTAGGAGTTGCGGGCGGCGGGATAGGTGGGACTATGAGGAGGCCATGGAAGACGTCCCCTGGTTGTCGTAGGGGTAGGACGGTGAAGGATGGGCAGGAAGGAGACCGGGGAGGTCAACCGGGGAGCTTCGGGGTGACGAGGGGACGCCGGGGCAGGGACTTATAGCTGCCGCCGCGCATGGCGGGGCAAAGGAGCGGTGCCGAGGAATGGCCGGACGCAGGCATGCAGTGTGTCTGTCTTGCCGCCGTTGCCGCTCTGTCCCTGTTTAGATCTGTTCCAGCGTCTCCCCGGCCAGTTCGGGCCAGGACAGCCCAGCACGCACATAGCTGCAGCCAGCCTTAGATCATGCCATGTTGACAGGTTTTGGCGCAGAAATGCCTTTTTGTGCTCGAGCTACATGGAGGTCCTTTTTTTGAAAAATTAAAAAATGTTTGAATGATTCAAAAAATTGAATCAGAATATCATACAGATGCATACTCCGTGTGTGCAAATTTTATGACAAAATACATTGACACGCAGGCTCCACAAAAAGACAAACTAATGATTTTGAACACACAGTGAACAGTGTGCGCTCTGTTCACTATATAAAAGCAACAATTTTCACTCTCTTTTTGTGTGTATCTCACAAATTAATGTATTTTCTCATGAAATTTTGCACACGTGTAATCGCATCCATATGTCAATGTAATTTTTTCAGAATATTTTAAATTTTAAAATGTGATTTTTTGAATGTTTCATAAAAGGTGCTCCATGTAACCCGAACACCAAACCACTGCACTCGGTTTTGGCGTGCTTTTGTTTGAAGTAACATGTACTCCCTTTGTTCCTAAATAATTGTCTTTTTAGTGATTTCAAATGGACTACTACAAACGGATGTATATAAACATATTTTAGAGTGCAGATTTACTCTTTTGCTCTGTATGTAGTCACTTGTTGAAATCTCTAGAAAGATAAATATTTAGAAGCGAGGAGTACTTCTCACGTAGTATACATGTGCTTCACATGACAATGAACTTGTATCTGTGCGCTGTTCACATAACAGTTTTGCGCGAGGCAATACACATGCACACTAAGCATTATGTGAGGAAAAACTGAAAGCGATGCGAGAAGAAGAAAGACCGCCGGGCCAGCCAGCCGATCCTTCATGTGGGATCAATCCCTTGCAGCAATCAATTGCTTCACACATCACCATCCGCAGCACTAACACGCTATGTAGCACCAAAAGCACCCGGACGGCACCTTCTGCCTTGCAGCACCTAGATGTCGTCTCCGACGACGCCACCGGCTCTAGCACACATCATCAGCCGCCCGTCGCTGATTGAGAAAAGCATCTTGGCAATCTCGGCCTTGCATACTTGGCGATCGGGATTGCAACACGGTGATCGGGCTCTAGCATCAAGCGCTTGACTAGCAACAATGCACGGTGGAGAGGGTTTGCGACATGGGTGTCTAGGCTCCCTAGTGCAAAGCCCAAAAGCTTGCAGCAATGCATGACAGAGAGGAGAGGCCTTGTAGCACTAGCTCGTCCTCATGACACGGTGCCAGATCTGCAACACTAGAGTCCACCCTGCGGCGGTGGCTGCATGGCTCCTTGGAGCAAGGCGTCGGGATTGCAACTCCGGTGATCGGACTCTAGCATCAAGCGCTTGACTAGCAGCAATGCATGGTAGAGAGGGTTTGCGGCATGGATATCTAGGCTCCCTAGTGCAAAGCCCAAAAGCTTGCAGCAATGCATGACAGAGGAGAGAGGCCTTGTAGCACTAGCTCATCCTCGCAGCAGGTCTTGGTGCCATCTGCAACACTAAAGTCCACCCCTACAGCGATGGTGGCTGCATGGCTCCTTGTAGCAATGTTCCATGGTGGAGGTAGGCCTCGCATAACACCAGCGTGCTTGCTACACAGTGTCCCCAGGCTACAACACGGTGTTAACCCTTGTATAGCGACATCGGTATTGTTGTGGCTCATCGATCGCTGGCTTGCAGTGGTTGGCGTGGGAAGATGATGTTCTAGGACGATGTGGGCGATGATGGAGCTAGTGAGATTTTCCAAAGAAAGTGAGAGACATGGCGCGAGGAAGATGAAGAAGCGACACACACACACGGAGGAGAAAAAAGTGCCCAAGAAAACTCTCGGAGGAGATAAAGCTATTGGTACATGGTGGGATCACTTGTGGGACACGTGTTGTGTGGACGAGACAACCGGCGCTGCAAGTCTATCAGTTGACATAATTAAATATTTTTACAAAAAAAGAAAAACAGCATTTCCCTCCTCTTCCCGCGAGGGAGTTTAGCCCTTGAAGCGCTCATCGCATTACCCTACCTGTGTGTCCGTGCCAAGGGTATCACTGGATTAGTCGCTCACATGGTTCTCTATGAAAACTCCTAAACAAATAGGAAAATATAATATGATATCTCCATATAAATATAGTTTTAATTTATTATGAAAACCTCCACTATCTATAAAAAAATATTCATGTGTTTAGATAAAACATGGCAACTTATAATAATATTTTCATTAGTAAAATGCTGACGCAACTTTGATAAGTCAAGAGGATTGGCCGCCTCCTAAAGGAGAAAGCAATCAGACAAAATGCAATAAGGATGGAGCTAACCCTTGAGCTGATATATTGAAAGACAAGTCAGACAAGAGCAAAAGCAAGAAGGGTGTACGTGGTTACAACATGATGGATGGTTCTGAGCACAAGCGGGTAATGGTCAGATGCATCTCCTCACAAAAGCGTTCCGTTTCGAGAACCACTGGCTAAATTGCCCAGATTTTGAGGGAATTGTGGCTCATGCATGGGGAAAAGAGGTCAAGTCCAGAGACCCAGTTAGGGTGCTGCCCACCAAAATTTCAAGGACAGCGAAGGCTCTCAGAATTTGGAGCAAGCACAGGAGGAGATGGGCCGTCTTCATGTCTAAGTTAGCTGTTGAGTATATTGTGTACGTGTATATTTGTGTGTAGGACTCACCTTCTATTTCCTTGTATAGTTGAGGTTGTGGCCCACCTATGTACTTATATATACGTGCCTGGTGCACCGATCAATACATCGAGATTGCACAGCCCATATCTTGTCCTTCTACATGGTATCTATCGCAGCACGATCCTAACCCTAGCCGCCGCCACCGCTCCTCCACGCCGCCGTCACCGGCCGCCGCCGCCCTCTTTCGTCGTGCGCCCGCCGCCGTTGGTCGCCGCCGCCCTCCCACACCCTCGCTCGCCGCCGCCGCCTCCCTCAAGGCCGCCGCCGCGCTCGCTGGTCCCCTTCCGCCTCCCTCACTCGCGCCACCTCCTCACTCCCACCCGCCTTGCGAACCCTTTCCCCCCCTTCAACGCGCGCCAGCCTCACCTCCTCCCCATCCGCGGCCTCGGCGCCCGCCCTCGCCGGCCCGGCGCGGCGCCGCCCGCCCGACGGCCGCCTCACCGGTGGCTCGTGGCGCCGCCAGCCGATCACCAGCGCTTTCGCGCGGCGTTCATCGTCCGAGCCTCCGTACTCGGCGGCAATGCGTCTCGCCGCCTCCGTCGCGGAGCCGTCGCCCATTCACCATCCGCTCGCGCCGCCTCCGTGATCCTCAACGGCTTGCGGCGATGCGAGGAAGAGTTCGATGCTCTTCAGCGGAACGCTTTGGACCTGGTTCCCGGCCTCCTCGCGCCAACGTCATCACGGCAAGTGGGTCTTCGCCATAAGACCCTTCGGGCGGTACTCTCGGCGCTTCAAGGCTCATTGGGTGGTCCGCGGTTTCCGCCGGTATGGCTGAGTGGACTTCACTAAGACGTTTGCCCCGGTTGTCAAACCAGGCACGATCCGCACCGTCCTCCATCTCGCCGTCTCTCGCGGCTGGCATGTCCACCAGATGGATGTCTCCAACGCCTTTCTCCACGGCCATCTTGAGGAGCAGGTGTATTGTGACCAACCCACCGGTTTCGTCAACGCCTCACTTCCCGACCATGTGTGCCTGCTGTCCCTCTCTTTCACGGGCTCAGCGAGCACCGCGCTAAATACCGGCGGATCGCGGGTTGCCGAACCTTGGGCTTCAGCGTTACTCGCTCGGGCGCCTCACTTGTTGTCTATCGCCATGGTGACCACGCATATTCTTTGCTCTACATCGGCGACATCATCACAGCAGCCTCCTCCATAACCGTTCTTGTTGATTACTCTCCGGCTGCGTGGCGAGTTTGCTATCAAGGACTGGGTGCTCTACATTATTTCCTTGGCATTGAGGTGCGTTCGGCGTCCGGACCAGTTTCTTTGTTCATCAGCGATATGCACATGAGCTTCTTGGCGTCTTGGCATGCTCAACTGTCATCTGTTGCTACTCACAGAACCACGAAGGCCAAGGTCTCTGCTCTTGAGGCTCGCCTCGTCGGATGCTCCTTTCTACGGTCTATTGTCGGCGCTCTGATATTGACTCTCACCAGACCGGATCTTCAGTATGCTATACAGCAGGTGTGTCTCCACATGCACGCCCCTCGTGACTCTCATTGGACTCTCGTGAAGCGGATCCTTCGCTACATCCGCGGCACGATGTCCCTCGGGTTGACACTTACAGTGTCTACTTCTCTGGAGATGGTGGCCTACTCCGATGCAGACTGGGTTGGCTGCCCCGATACTCATCGGTCCACCTCTGGCTACTGCGTCTACCTCGGTCCTTCACTCGTCTCGTGGTCGTCTAAGCGACAACCCACGGTTTCGCGCTCTATACAAGGCTGAGTACCGCTAACTGTATTTGTTGCCAAATGCACACAACTCGGCGAGTTACTTCGGAGCTGCATCACGGCGTCTTCGAGCTACGGTTGTCTCTGTGACAATGTCTCTGCGGTGTACCTCTCTGCCAACCTTTCATCATCGCGGACTAAACACATCGAGCTGGACATTCACTTTGTGCACGGCGAGTGGCTCTTGGGCGTATCACGGGTCCTCCATGTGCGGCTGCTCAGCGGTTTGCCGATGTGATGACAAAGGACTGCCGACTTCTACCTTGAGGACTTCCGTTCGAGTCTCTGCGTCCTGGCGCCGCTTGGCTGCGAAGTGTTGAGTATATTGTGTC
>JAHHZJ010007852.1:0-11602 GCA_021437245.1 Aegilops speltoides | reverse complement strand
GCGGAAAGTAAATTGCACATGTAGTAAATAAGAGGTGGAGAAGAGCAAACGCAATTTGGAGACACGGAGATTTTTTCTCGTGGTTCCGAAGGTGGTGCTATCCAATCCACGCTGATGGAGACTTCAACCCACTGAGGGTAACGGCCGAGAGTCCACGGAGGGCTCCACCCACAAGGGTCCACGAAGAAGCAACCTTGTCTATGCCATCATGGCCTACGCCCACGGAGGACTAGCCTTACCTGGGTAGATTCAAAGTAGGCGATCTCCTTGCCTCTTACAAACTTCTTGGTTCAACTCCACATCTTGACGGAGGCTCCCAAGCACACCCTAACCAATCTAGGAGGCACCACCTCCAAAAGGTAATAGATGGTGTTGGTGATGATGAACTCTTGCTCTTGTGCTTCAAATGATAATCTCCCCAACACTCAACTCTCCTCACCGATTTGGCTGTGGGGAAGAAAGGATTGAGTGGAAAGCAACTTGGGAAGGCTAGAAATCAAGTTTCATATGGTGGGAGTGGAGCAACTTGATCTCAACACAAGGGTAGGTAGTTTTCTCAAATGTAAGGTAGGAGTGGTAGTTCTTTCCGATGGCTCTCTCCACTAATGAAGAGGAGGTGGAGGGTATTTATAGCCTCCACATAAAATCCAACTGCTACAACATTTGACCAATCTGGTCGACCGGTTGACAACTCGGTGAGACCGAAGTTCAAATCTTAGAACTTGGGATTTTTGGACCGAAAATACAATCTCGATTAGTCCGATTCTTCCAAAGTCTAGGGTTTGCCAATCTCGTGGGACCGATTTTCTCTCTCGGTGACACCGATTTGAGTACGTAGTTGTGCTTATAACACCAATTTCGGTATGACCGAGTTTGGAATCGGAAAATCCAAATTTTAGGGTTTGGGTATATGGTGAGGTGGTTCATCTTGCAGACTGAAGTTTATCGAATCGGTGGGACCGAGATTACTTATGGGTTTATGTTGGAATGAAAGATTGTCGATAGTTTGAGAGATAAATCACTAAGCACTTTGAGCAACCGATCATCATCATAACCTCATCCCCTTTAATAGTATTGGCTTTCCTATGGACTCAATGTGATCTTGGATCACTAAACCAAAAATAGAGTCTTGAGCTTTTGCCAATGTTTTCCTTAGCATTTTGAGGGTCCACATCATCATCATTGCCATACCCATATCAATAACTTTCTCAAATATTCTCAAGAAATGATTAGTTCAATGATATATATTGTTATTAATTACAAAACCACCCGGGATTAGTTGCACTTTCAATCTCCCCTTTTGGTAATTGATGACAACATATAGATCAAAGCTCGACAAATGATATAATCAATGAATAACATCGTCTTTGAGAAGTATGTGATAAGCAAGAGCTCCCCTAAATTTGTGCATTATTTAAGATTTGCTTGAATGCAAATGCACAATCGATAGGATCATGGGTCACTTTCCATGTCACATACATCTTGGTGGAGCGCACAAAATGATAAGAATGAATAGCATGCACCCAATCACCAAGACATGAGTAAGTGATCATACAAGGTGTGAATAGAATATGATAAGCATTAAGCACACATTAACATAGTATGATCAAGCACTCATCAAGATAGAGCAAACGAGTATCAAACACACGAAATGTCTCAAAGAACTCAAAAGTATCTCAAGGAAAATCGCAAACGAAAGAGCAAAACGACACTCTCTCTCCGAAGTCCTATGATCTATACATTTTCCCTTTGGCAACAAGTTACCAAAAGTTCGAAGGTATAGAGCTAATCGTCACTAGGGACTCCGGGCCCGCTCAGGCCGATGGAGTGGAGATAGCTGATCTGCAAAAGCTTCCAAGTCTGTGGAGCCGGAGGAGGGATACGAGCCGGTACAGATCCGATGGAGCGGGAGGTGCATGTAGTAGCCTGGGTCTGCCACAGAATAGCACTGATCCGGCTTTTGGGCATGCAGAGTGCTCATAGTCATCCCGACTAGATCACCTTCCATCTCCTTCATGATCTCTCGCCTCTTCGTTCCTCAATGTCTGCGCTTGTTGACGCACCTGACTTCAACCATTTGACATCCAGAGCATGGAACTTATCTTCAACTATCCTCTCAGACTCTCCCGAGACGCACTATGCTGGCCAAAGCGAGTTCAATTCTTCCGAGTGGCTTCAAGAAGTTGTTCTCCAACGCCTTTGGGCTTTGCGCTTCCTTCGCTTTTAGCTTGTTTGGGCTTCGCTTAGCGTGTCCTTCAACAGATGTGGGAGCATCCTCACCATCACAACTTCATTATCTTCATGTTCAGCGCAGGCAAGGGGTCTATCCAACAGGTAGGTGTCCGTGCCAAACTTGGCATTAATGAGCATCCAATATGGGAGCAAACCCACACGATTCTTTCTGTCTCGTCACCTCTTGATAGTCTCTACTATCGTGTCCATCACCTTAAAAGGTGTCTTCTCGATCCAATGTGCAGCATGTTGATAGAATAGCCTTTATCATGCGGTGGTCTCCGACTTGGGCATCAAAGTTGCCTCGTAATGGTGTTAGTGGTTGGGAGACCTGCTCAAGATGATAAACTGATCCAAGCTTCCATATCTCAACATCCTTGTCGTCACCTCATTGTACATGTTCTTCATAGACTCGTGATTCTTCTTTGAATGCCATAGACATCAACATCATCGCCCTTGATACTGGTGCATTCAGAACGCTCCATTCCTCAACAGCTTGAGGAGAATTCTCTTCTCCATCCATACAATCGCCATCCGATAGAAGTGTGCGTGGCATAGAACCGCATGATCATCTCATCATTCCAAGCCATCCGACCAACAAACTCAAGAACTCCACATGCGGTGAAGCTCATGCACATGTGGGAATAGTCTCGTTTTTCACCGCCGATGTAATCCCTACCATATATCCGTGTCAAGAATAATTGGCTTTTATCCATGAGCACTGCCTCATAGAAGTCTTGTTGCTCGTGTGGAACCTAGAGTCAACAAATGTCCTTCTCCGTGGCATATGGATCAACTTGCCTTACCGAGACCTTTCCTTCCTTTCCTTCATATTTTCAGCTCGAGGATGAGCATCATTATGAACGGCACTTCGTCGAGCCCAAGAAAACATGGCCTCTTTCATCGATTCAAAGGTGGCACATTGTCCTTCTTCTTCTCCCAGTTTCAGCTTTTTGGCTTGGCCAGGTTTGGCTTGGGCTGCCTTTGCTGGAGCTGATGGCTTAGATTTTGTGGGTGCTCCGCCTCGATGGCATCTCCCATCAACTTTTGCTTCGAGGAGGTGGGGTGCTCTCATCGAGTCATCATCATCGCCTTCTTCATGAACTAGCCTCTTCCTCTTGGAAGTCTTCGATCTTGCGGAGGTTTCTTCTTCCATGCTCAGCTTTTTGCAATGGATTTCTTCTTTTGGGTGCCTTTTTGTTGTTCCTTGAGCTTTTGGCAACCACTTTCCTTTAGGCTTAAGTTATCTCTCATCTCAACAAAGTCGAGTCTTCTCATCAATTCCTTCTTCCGCCCCGTGGGCCCGAGGCAATCCACTTGGAGTGCCTTCCATCATCTGAAAATGCTTGCCAGACTTTAACGCTCGAATCTCAACCGGTGATTCAGACTGCTCGCTGTCACTTGCATCGATATGACCGAAAACCTGAAAAGAATAGGTATAGGCGAATAGAAGAGTTATCACAAACGCAAGGATTTTGCAAAATAAATGAGTTCAAACATTAGTTTTAGGTTTTCACGAATGCATTTGCTGACCAAGTCAAAATTCGTGAATCCAAGTGCCTAAAAGCACATACACACCACTTTCGTTGACCGGGTTTGCCTAGCCGGAGCACTAGGGTTTCACTAATTCACTGGCTTACCGAGCACAACCCGGTTTAACCGGTGAAAGGCAATGGCCGAGGCCAAATCGGTCACCGAGAATGTAGAATCGGTCACACCGAGATGTGTTCGGCGGAAACCTAACCCTAAAATTTTCACCAATTTTGTTCTATGATCTAATCACGGATAGGAAGATTTCCCGGCAAGAAGCTAGGCAAAACCTATCGTGCATAGAATCGAGGTTGAAGCAGAGGGATGAAACTCACCCAACTGTGGAGACCACGGCGGCAACGGGCGCGAGAGATTGACCGCGACGGCGATGGAGACCCAAGGGGCAAAGGACGGCGGAGACGATCCAAGACCACCCGGAAATAAGGGTTTGAGGGCGAGGCGGAAGAAGTAATCAACGCTACCGCCCTTATATATTCTTCCGTTTGTGGACCGAAGTTGAAAACTGGGACCGAGATGGTTAATCGCAGAAGCATTCACTTTGGCACCCAATTTGTAACTGGTTTCACCGAGGTGAAAACCTAGATCAATCCAAGTAATTTTCGTCCGAGGAGTATATTGGTTTGACCGGTACTTAAAGGTTTTGGAAGTTAGGCTTTGACGGATGGGGCCCAGTGCCCTCACTTCCGTCCAAAAAGTCTTGTTCAAAGTTTGTGATATAAGCATGAATAGAGTTTGAGACAAGAAAGCATAGATAGCTAGGAGGAACTTAGGCATTCTTGTCCATCCATTTGGTCAAAAAGAAAATCCAAAAGACCAAAGCAACAAATGGATGTCCTCGAATGGATAAAATCATGCATCCAACATGCTCACACAATAAGATAGCAAATAAAATATGTGTCAAACATGCACAAACAAAACACTAGCTACTAGCACACAATTTGGCGATGACTAGGTCATCTATATATGAGTATATTGACTTAGGAGTCAAATGAGAACATTTGATCATAGGTCATACTCATCGCTTAAGCACAAGTGGGGTTACCACTTTTCCATAAAGCATTAATGTGTTCACATCATTTGAAGATGCTTTAGCTCATTTCTTTAGAGCAAAGCTCCCTTGATGTGAGAACCCTTTTAAAGGGTCAAACTAACCTTGGGTTGTCGTTGAAGACTTCATGTAGATGTTGAAGATGTGGATGCTCAATGTTGATGAAGATCATCAAGAGTTGGGAGCAATCCTTTGATTCGGCACTTTCAATACCTACATGGGTTAGTCCCACAAGGAACAAACAAGGATATCCATGGACATAGATTGAAGTACACAAAAGATGATGTCCATGAAAGCAATGATTACCTTGTCCCTTGACTTACTCAACATGAGGGTTTAGGACTCCATGAACTAGTGCAAGATGTGGAAGTTGATTGCACAAGTTCTTTGCCAAAATGAATGTGAGTGAAGTATGTTGGCGAGTCACCCTCAAGAACTCTCTAGTTCTTCTTCTTCGATCCACATCATCTTGATGGGAATCCTTGGGTGGTAGTTGAGCTTGTCGGCAGAACTTGACGTTGCTTTGGGAACCCACTTGACCATGGCCTTGGGTGCTTCAATGAATGCATCAATCTCCTCTTGAAGCTTGTCCTTGCCTTTTAGCTTGTGGTCTTGTGGTGGAAGGTCATCTTGAGCTTGTTCCTTATTGGAAGAAGTAGGATCATACTTCTCCTCTTGAGAAACAAACTTTGGAGGATATTGACCTTCTTCCCATTCAACACCCTCGGCGCTGAACTTTCGCCAAAACCAATTCCTTGATTCTTCCTGTCTTCCTTGTTTGCAACAATTTCTCAAAGCTCTTGCTTCCGCAAGACTCTTGTAGACACCTTTCTATAATCCCTTTCAATAGACTATTTTCTTGCTCAAGTGAAACTTGGCTTGAAACATTGTTAGTGGAATCAAGAGAATTACTAGAAGTAACAACATTTGATTTGGCATGATTATTGTTACTACTAGATGAAGAATTTTTCTTATGCTTGTCATGCTTAGTTTTAATAGGTGGCAAGAAATTAGACAAGAGAAGTCGCTTGGCAAGATATGAAGAACTCTTCTTCAAGATCGCCATTGATAGCTTTTAGAGACTCATGTTCTTGCTCTAGATTGAGCTTCTCGGTAGCTTCTCATGAGATCTTAGGAGCTCTCTATGATCTTCTTGAGTTGTTTCATGAGCTAACTTAAGAGTGTTTAGTTCTTTAGTTAGACGCTCAATCTCCTTCATAGCATTGTCATTCGCTCTTCTCGACTATAAAGACTATTAGCATGTTCATCATTACTAAGCTCGCTAGATTTGTCATGTAAAAGCTCATCTTCACCAAGCAAGTCATCCTCATCACTATCAAAGTCAATAAACTCGTGTGTGATACCTTGGGGCCTTTTGCCATGAAGCATCTTCCAATTCCTCATTTGGTGAATCAAATATGTCATAGGAGTTGGAGTTGGAGGACACGAGCAAGACCGCAACACCTTCATCTTGATCAGATTCGAGTTGGAGTGATAGCTTCTTTCGAGTGATTGTCTGAGTCGGAGCCGAAACCCATTCACCAACATGAGCTTGATGTTTTCTTGTGTAGCTCCTTGATGACTTGTCTTTCCTTTCCAATCCTTGCTTCTCCGAGAGGATCTTCGCTCATAACGATCATCTCTACTCCTTCTCTTTCGAGGCGACTCTTCTCTGAGCTTCTTCTTCTGGAGATTCTTCTCTCTTGTGGGAGTCGAACACTCATTTGAGTAGTGTCCGGTCTTCCACAATTGTAGCAGCTTCGATCACGACTAGAAGATCTCTTTTCATCATATGATCTAGACTTTGAGCTTTTTCCTTGCTTCTACTCTTGTAGAATTTGTGAAGTTCTTCACCATTAGGCTTATCTCTTCATTGGAAACTAGCTTGTCACTTGAGGTTGTGGGAGCTTCAACGCAGCTTTGTAAGCACCACTTGACTTGTTGTGAAGCTCTTCCTTGTCTTTAAGTGTCATCTCATGAGCAACAATCCTTCCAATGACTTCGTAGGCTTGAGATCTTTGTAGTTTGGCATCATTTGGATCAAAGTGCACACGGTGTCATACTTTCCATCCAAAGCTCGAGAATCTTCTGATGATGAATCGGTCGGTCATTTCTTCGCTTCCTAAGCCTGCCATCTCATTGGTGATGAGAGCAAGCCTAGAGTACATTTCAAATACTTCACCTTCCTTCATCTTGAACTTGTCAAGTCGACCTTGAAGAACATCTAGCTTTGATTCCTTCACGGACTCGCACCTTCGCATTTCACCAAAGTATCCCAAATCTCTTTGCATTCTCAAGACGGCTGATCTTGTTGAACTCCTCAGACACAAAGCATTGAAGAGAATGTCACAAGCTTGAGCATTGTTCTCAGAACATCCGAACTCATCCGCAGAGCTTCCGATCCGAACTTTTCCTTCCTCAAGAACTCACCTTGCAAGCCAACACAAATAATGCCCCATGCGCGGTTATGTCCAAGAATATGCATTTTCATTTTATGCTTCCAACTAGCAAAGTTTGAACCATCAAAGTAAGGACCTCTACGAAATTACCTCACTAGACGCCATACTTCCTAGGTTGTGAAACCAAGCTTATGGAATCCAATGGAGACCAAAGCTCGATACCACTTGTAGGATCGGAAGTATGTCTAGAGGGGGGTGATTAGACTACTTGACAACTTAAAAGTTTAGCCTTTGATTAGGGCAAGTTTTTAGCAAGTTCACAATGATGACCAAGTCAAGTATCACCCTACACATGCAATTCTAGAGTTATGGCAGCGAAAGTAAATTGCACATGTAGTAAATAAGAGGTGGAGAAGAGCAAACGAATTTGGAGACACGGAGATTTTTCTCGTGGTTCCGAGTAGGTGGTGCTATCGCAATCCACGCTGATGGAGACTTCAACCCACTGAGGGTAACGGCTGCAGAGTCCACGGAGGGCTCCACCCACAAGGGTCCACGAAGAAGCAACCTTGTCTATGCCATCATGGCCTACGCCCACGGAGGACTAGCCTTACTGGTAGATCTTCACGAAGTAGGCGATCTCCTTGCCCTTACAAACTTCTTGGTTCAACTCCACATCTTGACGGAGGCTCCCAAGCCACACCTAACTAATCTAGGAGGCACCACCTCCAAAAGGTAATAGATGGTGTTGGTGATGATGAACTCTTGCTCTTGTGCTTCAAATGATAATCTCCCCAACACTCAACTCTCCTCACCGATTTGGCTGTGTGGAAGAAAGGATTGAGTGGAAAGCAACTTGGGAAGGCTAGAAATCAAGTTTCATATGGTGGGAGGGAGCAACTTGATCTCAACACAAGGGTAGGTAGTTTTCTCTAAATGTAAGGTAGGAGTGGTAGTTCTTCTCGATGGCTCTTCCACAATGAAGAGGAGGTGGAGGGTATTTATAGCCTCCACACAAAATCCAACTGCTACACACATTTGACCAATCTCGGCCGAATCGAAGTTGACAACTCGGTGAGACCGAAGTTCAAATCTTAGAACGTTGGGATTTTCGTGGGACCGAAAATACAATCTTGCTAGTCCGATTCTTCCAAAGTCTAGGGTTTGCTAACTTTGGGACGATTTTCTCATCTCGTGACACCGATTTGAGTACGTATGTTACGAAGCTTGGAACACCAATTTCGTATGACCAGTTTGGAATCAAAATCCAAATTTTAGGGTTTGGGTATATGGTGAGGTGGTTCATCTCAGACTGAAGTTTATGGAATCGTGGGACCGAGATTACTTATGGGTTTATGTTGAATGAAAGATTGCCGATAGTTTGAGAGATAAATCACTAAGCACTTTGAGCAACCGATCATCATCATAACCTCATCCCCTTTAACAAAGATTGGCTTTCCTATGGACTCAATGTGATCTTGGATCACTAAACCAAAAATAGAGTCTTGAGCTTTGCCAATGTTTTCCTTAGCATTTTGAGGGGTCCACATCATCATATCCATACCCATATCACGAACTTTCAAATATTCTCAAGAAATGATTAGTTCAATGATATATATGTTGTTATTAATTACCAAACCACCCGGATTAGTTGCACTTTCACCGGCCATTGCACTACAAAAAAGACACATCTCGACATTTTGGGCCTAACGAATTTTTTTTTCTCATAGAAATGACACTTCTATGACGATAATTGTGACAAAACCCAGATCCTCATAGATGTGGTGGGCCTCTACTATGACAAAAAATCATGATAGAAATCGGTTTCCCTCGGGCCGGAGACGCAGCTGCATGACATTCTTTGGCAGCCCATGACGAAAAACCGTGGTAGAAGCGAGGGGAGGAAAATTTCGGGAGTTGCTTTACGGAGGTCGGCAGAAAGCGATCGCTGCTTTCTCGTGCATGTGCGTAGGCGTATTCTAATCGCCGAAGCGAGGCGCTATATAATTGAACCCGAAGCGACAGACTACAGTGCTACGCTAGCATCGAACCAAGCGATCGATCGATGGTCGTTAATCGAACCCGATGGAGCGATTCTTCACTATCGCCGCTAACTAAAGCCGATCGATGCTGCTCTAGGATGAACAAAGGAGCGCACGGGAGGTTGATGAATAGTGAGCGTGGCGCTGCCTCGATGAACAGAACCCCGTGGTGTGGAGGGCCGATGAACAGAGACGTGGAGGGGTGGCCGGGAGGTGGTTGAACAGACCCCGTGGTGTGGAGGGTCGATGAATAGTAGACGGTGGAGGGTGCACGGGAGGGGTGGTTGAACAATAGACGTGGAGTAGCTGTGGAGGCGGATGAACAGGAGCCCGTGGAGGCGGAGGAGGTCGACTGCACTGGGAGGCTAGAGGAGGTCGACGTGGAGATGAACAGATCCGTGGAGTCCTGCTTATGGTCACGCCACACCTCCCGGCGAACAGACCTCTGCTCGACCGTAGCGCACCAACACAACTCCGTTCGCTCGCTGGCGGACGCCACACCCTCCCGATCAACAGACTTTTTCACCAGGAGGTCCGCTTCTTTTGCGGACGCCGCACCCCCATCAACAGACCCCTGCCATCAGGAGGTTAGTTTCTCCGCTTTGGCCACGCCTTTCCCCGGGAACAGGATCCGCTTTGAACGTGACCGGCAACACAAGGCCGCTTCTCCGCCGGCGACGCCAGCCTCGCTTCCATCACCGTCCTCCAGCCTCCGGGAACACGACCACGATTCCATTTCGACCCACCGTTTGGCTCCCCATGAACACGACGACGACTGCCCGCTCCACCCAGCCATGTACCAGCCCGGATGCGCGGTAGGTGTTCGAGACCCCGCCTTGTACACACGGGTCGATTTTTCCAGCACCCTCCCGTTGATGCGTAAGCTACGCACCCACACGCACGCGCGCCCCAACGACCAAGATGTAGCAAAGTCAACCGAAGACAACGCCAACACTTCGACCGGGGGTCCCGACCGCCGCACTTCGCATGCGAAGATGTACGTGGGTCCCAGCAATGGGGGCAATCATTTTGGTTTTTTGGACGACTTCCTTGCATAAGATTGGGGTCCCAGGGGGTGAATCGTTTTTTTCGGACGACTTCCTTTAAAGATGTAGCGGGGTCCCCAGATGGGGAAACGCGCAAAACGGTGGCCCGTCCGTGGTCCTCCCGCCGTGGAGGCATAATTATTTTGGCCGGTAATGGAGGATTTGCGCGCCGGACCAAGCCCCTCCACGATAAAGTCCGGGAAGCCATTCTGACCTGACCACGCCCCCGAGAGCACCGGGGTGGACACGGCAGGAGGAAGGGACACGAGCCGGGAAGAATAAAGGATGCCCACACGAGGGAGATTAGGGTTCACTTTTCCCACGGTGAGGCTGCCGGTAAAGGGGGGTGAGAGGGATGGGGCCCGGGGGAGTAGGGCGGAGGCCTCCACAAGATCCAAACCCCAACCAAGGAGCAGGCGGCAAGGCCCGGGCGGAGCAGAAGACCAGAGGGAAAAGCACCACCCGTGGATGGACATCGACCATTGAGCTTGAATCATTCATATATTGAAAAGGACAAAGGCTCCATCCCAACAACTTAGTAGGCGCAAGTCAGCCTCCCACCGGTTGGTCCCATTTAGCAGGGGTATTCATTTTTTTTGTGAATAAGGAGGCACTTCCTGGGTCCGAGCAAGGGGGGGAACCTTAAATATGGTGGCCCGATTCGGGTCCCGGGTGGGGAAACTTTTTTCGCGAATACTAGTGGCCTTCCAAAGGTCCCACGCGGAGGAATAATTATTTTCCAAAAAGGCACTTCCTTGAGGCCGCCAGACCTGATGTCACCTCCACGACAAGATTTTTTTCGATGGAAGTCTTGCCGAATTAATCCCCGCCACCCAAAAGCACCCAACGGTGGAACGACGAGGCCTAGGAAGGACGGGTTGGGGAAGACGCGACAAAAGCCCGGGGGAGGAGAAAGGTTCACCGGTTCGCAGGTGACGCCGCTAAAACAGGGTGGGTGAGTAGAGGATGCCTGTAGTAGGGGCATGAAAAATATGCCCAGAGGCAATAATTTTATTTATTTCCTTTTTCATGATAAATGTTTATCATTCATGCTAGAATTGATTAACCGAAACATGATAATGTGAATAAACAAACAAAGTCACTAGTATGCCTCTATTAGACTAGCTTGTTAATCAAAGATGGTTATGTTTCCAACCATGAACAAAGAGTTGTTATTTGATTAACAAGGTCACATCATTAGTAGAATGATCTGATTGAATGACCCATTCCATTAGCTTAGACACATGCTTTAGTTGCTACCGCTTTTATCCATCAATATACATG
>JAHHZJ010007851.1:0-35837 GCA_021437245.1 Aegilops speltoides | reverse complement strand
TCTTGAAACTAGTGGTCTTGTTAACCATCAACACTTGATGTTCTTTCTTGATTTCTACCTTCATCGATTTCATCATCATGAAAACTCAGAATCATTTTCATCATCCCTTGCATACTATAGTTCATCATGAAGTTCTGCTAACTTGGTGATGGTGACTAGAGAATTTCAATCACTATCTTATCTCGAAGATTAACTCCCACTTGATTCAAGCGATTGTAGTACCTGCATAACTGAGCACATGCTCACTAGTTGAGCGATTCTCCTCCATCTTTTAGCTTATAGAACTTGTTGAGGACTTATATCTCTCAACTCGGTATTTTCTTGAAATATTAACTTCAATTCCTCGAACATCTTATATGGTCCATGATGTTCAAAACATCTTTGAAGTCCCTATTCTAAGCCATAAAGCATGGTGCACAAACTATCAAGTAGTCATCATATTGAGCTAGCCAAACGCTCATAACGCCTCGCATGTGCTCCTGCATAGGTCTATCACCTAGCTGCATTAAGGACATAATTTTCCAGGCAAGATTGAGGATAAACCTCGATCATGGATCCAATCCGCATCATTGCTACTAACATTTTCAATACAATTTTCTAGGAACATATCAAAATAAACATATGAAAGCAACAACGCAAGCTATTGATCTTACAACATAATTTGCAAAATACTACCAGACTAATTCATGATAAATTTAAGTTCAATTAATCATATTACTTAAGAACTCCCACTTAGACGACATCTCTAGTCATCTAAGTGATCACGTGATCCAAATCAACTAAACCATAACCGATCATCACGGATGGAGTAGTTTTCAATGGTGAACATCTTATGTTGATCATATCTACTATATGATTCACGCCGACCTTTCGGTCTCCGTGTTCCGAGGCCATATCTCGCATATGCTAGGCTCGCAAGTTTAACCTCGAGTATTCCGCGTGCAAAACTGGCTTGCACCCGCTGTAGATGGACGAGAGCTTATCACACCCGATCATCACGGGTGTCCGGCACATTAACTTTGGCAACGGTGCATACTCTGGAGAACACTTCTTGATAATTTTAGTGAGAGATCATCTTAAATGCTACCGCAATCAAAGCAAGAATAAGATGTATAATAGATAAACATCATATGCAATCAAAATATGTGACATGATATGGCCATGATCATCTTGCGCCTTTGATCTTCATCTCCAAAGTATCGTCATGATCTCTATCGCCACCGCATGACACCATGATCTTCATCATCTTGATCTATATCAATGTGTCATCACATGGTTGTCTCACCAACTATTGCTCTTGCAACTATTGCTATCGATAGTGATAAAGTAAAGCAATTATTTGGCACTTGCATCTTATGCAACAAAGAGACATCCATAGGGCTTCGCCATGTCGATAACTTCAACAAAACATGATCATCTCATACAACAACTTATATCTTATCACGCCTTGACCATATCACATCACAACATGCCCAGAAAAAACAAGTTAGACGCCTCTACTTTGTTGTTGCAAATTTTACGTGGCTGCTACGGCCTAAGCAAGAACCAATCTCACCTATGCATCAAAACCACAACGATAGTTTGTCAAGTTGGTGCTGTTTAACCTTCGCAAGGACCGGAGTGACACTCTGTCAACTAAAGTTGAGAAACCGACACCCGCTTAGTCACCGTGCAAAGCACGGCGTAAACCAGTCTCGCGTAAGCCGCGAATGTCGGTCCGGCCACTTCATCCAACAATACCCCAACCAAAGTATGACATGCGGTAAGCAAGATGACTTATATCGCCCACAACTCACTTGTGTTCTACTCTGCATATAACATCAAACCATAAAACCCTAGGCTCGATGCCACCGTGGGGAACGAGTAATTTCAAAAATTTCCTACGCACACTCAAGATCATGGTGATGCATAAACGAAGGGGAGGTTGTCTACGCACGAGACCGGGCGAAGGCCACAACGAGAGGAAGTAGTCGACGCCCTCCCGTCCCCGATCCAAGCACCCATTCGCACCTCCGAAGTTTTGACACGCCAGCTCTAGGGCATATTTCCTTCAGTTCCCACTTGCACTAGTGTCAATAATCTAGTTCACATCGCCATGTGATTTAACACCAATATTCATATCTCAGATATGATTAACACCCATAGTTCACATCGTCATGTGACCAACACCCAAAGGGTTTACTAGAGTCAATAATCTAGTTCACATCGCTATGTGATTAACACCCAAAGAGTACTAAGGTGTGATCATGTTTTGCCCCGAGAAGCTTAGTCAACGGGTCTGTCACATTCGAGCCGTATGTATTTTGCAAATGTTCTATGTCTACAATGCTCTCGCACGGAGCTACTCTAGCTAAATGCTCACTTTCAATATGTATCCGATTGATACTTAGAGTCATCCGATCGTGAAAGCTTGCACCGATGTAACTCTTTACGACGGGCTCTTTATCACCTCCATAATCGAGAAATATTTCCTTAGTCCTCTAAGGATATTCTTGACCAATGTCCATGATCTACTCTAGATCACTATTGTACCCCTTGCCAAATTAAGATTAAGGTATACAATAGGTCCTGTACATAGCATAGCATACTTTATAGAACCTATGACTGAGGCATAGGTAATGACTTTCATTCTCTTTTCTATTTTCTCTCGTGGTCGGGATTTGAGTCTTACTCAATTTCACCTTTGCACAGTGCAAGAACTCTTTCTTTGACTGCTCCATTTTGAACTATTTCAAAATCTTGTCAAGGTATGTACTCATTGAAAATCTTATCAAGCGCCTTGATCTATATCAATAGATCTTGATGGTCAATATGTAAGTAGCTTTACCGAGGTCTTTCTTTTAAAGAACTCCTTTCAAACACTCCTTTATGCTTTCCGTAAAATTCTACATCATTTTCGACGACAATATGTCACACATATACTAATCGTAAAGGTCAGAGTGCTCCCACTCACTTTATTGTAAATACAAAGCTTCACCGCAAGTCTCAGATAAAACTATATGCTTTGATCAACTTATCAAAGCATATTCCAACTTTGAGACGCTTGCACCAGTCCATAGATGGATCGCTGGAGCTTGTACATTTTGTTAGCACCTTAGGATTTTACAAAACCTTCTGGTTGCATCATATACAACTCTTTATTAATAAATTCATTTAAGGAATGCAGTTTTGACATCCATTTGCCAGATTTCATAAAATATGGCAATTGCTAACATGATTTAGACAGACGTAAGCATCGCTACAGTTGAGAAAATCTCATTGTAGTCAACACCTTGAACTTGTCAAAAACCTTTTGCGACAAGTCGAGCTTTGTAGATAGTAACACTACTATCAAGATCCTGCCTTCCTCTTGAAGATCCATTTATACAATATGGCTTGCCGATCATCATCGGGCAACTCCATCAAAGTCCACACTTTGTTCTCATACATGGATCCCATCTCGATTTCATGGCCTCAAGCCATTTCGCTGAATCGGCTCATCGTCGCTTCCTCATAGTTCGTGAGGTTCATCATGGTCTAGTAACATGACTTTCAAAACAGGATTACCGCATTCACCGTGCGGACTGTACTTTGGAAGACCTACGGTTTTGTAGTAACTTAATCTGAAGTTTCATGATCATCATTAGCTTCCTCACTAAGTAGGAATCACCGAACTGATTTCTATGGTGAACTACTTTCCAATTCGGGAGAAGGTACAAATTACCTTATCAAGCTCTACTTTCCTCCCACTTTTCGAGAGAAACTCCTTCTAGAAAGGATCCATTCTTAGCAACGAATGTTTTGCCTTTAGATCTGTGATAGAAGGTGTACCCAAATTTCCTTTGGGTATTCTATGAAGACACACTTCCGATTTGGGTTCGAGCTTATCAGTTGAAACTTTTCACATAAGCATCGCAGCTCCAAACTTTAAGAACGACAGCTTAGGTTTATTGCTAAACCATAGTTCATACGTGTCGCCTCAACGGATTTAGATGGTGCCCTATTAAACATGAATGCAAATCGTCTCTAATGCATAACCCCAAACGATAGTGGTAAACCGATAAAAGACATCATAGATCGCACCATATCTAGTAGCACGATTACGACGCTCGACACCATTACATTGTGGTGTTCGGTGGCGGAGTTTGTAAACTATTTCACATTGTTTCAAATGAAGACCAAACTCAGAACTCAAATATTCGTCTCCACGATTAGATCAGAAACTTTATTTTTCTTGTTACGATTTTTCCACTTCACTCTGAAATTCTTTGAACTTTTCAAATGTTTCGAGTTATGTTTCATCAAGTAGATATACCCATATCTGCTCAAATCATCCGTGAAGGTCAGAAAATAACGATACCCACCGCGAGCTTTAACATTCATCGGATCGCATATATCGGTATGTATTATTTCCAATAAGTCAGTAGCTCGTTCCATTGTTCCGGAGAACGGAGTTTTAGTCATCTTGCCCAAAAGGCACGGTTCAAGCATCAAATGATTCATAACCAAGTGATTCAAAATCCATCTTTATGGAGTTTCTTCATGCGCTTTACACCGATATGACCTAAACGACAAAGCCACAAATAAGTTGCACTATCATTATCAACTTTGCATCTTTTGGCATCAATATTATGAATATGTGTATCACTATGATCGAGATCCAACAAACTATTTTCATTGGGTGTATGACCATCGAAGGCTTTATTCATGTAAAAGAATAAAAATTATTCTCCGACTTTAAATGAATAATAATCAGATTGCAATAAACATGATCAAATCATATTCATGCTCAATGCAAACGCCAAATAACATTTATTTAGGTTTAACACTAATCCCGAAAGTATAGGGAGTGTGTGATGATGATCATATCAATCTTGGAACTATTTCCAACACTCATCGTCACTTCCCCTCAACTAGTCTCTGTTTATTATATAACTCCTGTTTCGAGTTACTAATCTTAGCAACCGAACAAGTATCAAATACTCAGGGGCTACTATAAACACTATTAAGGCACACATCAAACACATGTATATCAAATATACCCTTGTTCACTTTGCCATCCTTCTTATCCACCAAATATTCGCATTTCCGCTTCCAAGGACCATTTCCTTTGTATAAGCACTCATTTCAGGCTTTGGTCCAGCTTTGAGCTTCGGAGTGACAACTTGCTTGTCATTCTACTTGAAGTTTCCTTTCTTCCCTTTGCTCTTTATTCAAACTAGTGATCTTTGTCAATCATCAACACTTGATGCTCTTTCTTGATTTCTACCTTTGTCGATTTCAACATCACGAAGAGCTTGGGAATCGCTTTCGTCATCCCTTGTATACTATAGTTCATCACAAAGTTCTACTAACTTGGTGATGGTGACTAGAGAACTCACAATCACTATCTTATCCGAAGATTAACTCCCACTTGATTCAGCGATTGTAGTACCTGCACAATCTGAGCACATGCTCACTAGTTGAGCGGTTCTCCTCCATCTTTTAGCCATAGAACTTCTTGGAGACTTCATATCTCTCAACTCGGGTATTTGCTTGAAATATTAACTTCAACTCCTGGAACATCTCATATGGTCCATGACGCTCAAAACGCCTTTAAAGTCCCGATTCAAGCCGTTCATGGTGCACTAAACTATCAAGTAGTCATCATTTTGAGCTAGCCAAACATTCATAACGTCCAGATCCGCCTCGCAATAGGTTTGTCACCTAGCAGGCATCAAGGACATAATTCTTCGCAGCAATGAGGATAAACCCAGATCATGGATCCAATCCGCATCATTGCTACTAACATCTTTCAACACAATTTTCTCTAGGAACATATCAAAATAAACATATGAAAACAACAACGCGAGCTATTGATCTACAACATAATTAGACAAGCAAAATACTACCAGGACTAAGTTCATGATAAATTTAAGTTCAATTAATCATATTAGTTGGCCAACCCTGCACTGCAGCACGGCTAGCGCTAAAGACCACAAAGTTGTATTTGATGTTTGTGAAAAATGCTATTATGCAATTACTGAAATGCTGGTACTAAAAAGTTTTATTGGTCCACGAAGGATAATAAAGAATCATACACATTCACAAAATAATTTCATGGTGATACGCCTTGTGGAAATTGTTTTATCTGTTAGATCCCGAGGCTGATTTGAATATTGTTATCCAATGTAACTGAATATATTCTCACTACTATGCATAGTGATGTATTTCGCTTTTTGTGATGTATTTATTTTGTCTTTTATTGGACATTTACAGATGCACGATACTTTGAGCATATTTCAGTCATATCTAACTTTGACATGCGTAAATTTAGGTCATCTGATCCTTGTCTAGAAATGCCAAGGCTAACAAAGCCAGGACATAATTATGAAAAAATAAATAGATTATAGGCTAGATGTAAATGTATCAACATTAAAGTGTAGAAAATTACAACTGCCTGTGGTACATACCTCACAGTTCATGCCCTTCGTTAAAATGAATCTACGTAATGTATTTTACTTCCAGCATTAATATGTATATGAAATCGAAGACATGGGTATGGTTGTATACATATGCATGTGGTTGGACCATTAGATAATCTACATAGATATGTTTCTTGTATATTTTATTAAATGTTATACTTTATTTTAACTTGAGGTTTGAAGGTATTTTCATACAATAACATGATATACTGAGAAGGGATTCTACCATTAGTAACAAATCGTTAGGCGATCAATGAGAATATGATGTGCAGACATAAGAGCAGAAACTATGTGCATAAATATGATGAATAAGTATATACGTATATGTCAGGCATCAATGGAATCGGGTGAATTATGTGATTGAGAATTTGAGATGACTCATGTGAGATATCATGCAAAAAACGACCTTGTAAATGACCATTAGTCCATCACCAACTTGTGTTCTGTCTGTTCCTACCATCAAACATTTTACATTTGAAAGGCTAGTTCTGAAACTGGTGTTGTAGACCCCGACGCAGACAACAATAATTGATATATCTTGATCAGGAGCGTCGAGCACCTCTTAACATCCAACATGTAAATTTGGGACCATAGGACGTCGTCATCCAGTCACCGTCGAGCCTTTTAGATTTGGAGTTTAGTTTGTACGATTAATCTTGGGCCTAAACCAACAATTCTACATCGAAGCATGTACAATGGAATTTGTACACAAACAAATGCTGGGTGCGATAAGCTAATAATAGCATTAAATTTGCCCCAAAAATACATGTGAAGAAGTCATAAACCAAGCAGGGTATGACAAATATTAAATGAAACTTAAATTGGTAGAATAGTTTATACAATATGAGTGGGCGGGCGGTTGCAATATGATGTGCAGTCTAGCACGATAAATTACTTGTTTATAAATTTTTGTTGCAAAAAATACTTTTCGTATAATGTGACATATCAAACTGCACAACATGCTGGGGAAAAAGGACAATCTTTGTTTGGCCAAATAATTAAGTAAATATATTTTTTGATAAAGGAAAAATATCCTGGTAAAAATATCCTGGTGTAAAATACTTAGTTGTGTTTTTCATTGGTCACACTTCATGTTACAATTCCCAGGGTTCATCTGTATGTTTTTTCTTGGTGAACAAATCCAAGACGTTGCATGCGCACGGCGTTAAAACCAAACAGACCAATCTCCTGATGGAAACGTACGTACGTACCTTGGCAGCATGCATATGTATGACGGATACATGGTGGACTATATCGTATCATTACTAATTCACTTGCATCTATATGTTGCTAAATTAATGATACGCAGAATTTATGGATACCTATAGGCCGAGATGATGGCCAGCTTGCCATATTACAGGAGCGTGCGTGCATGCTGCCTCTGCCATTGCCGCCGAGGACGCCCGTCTGATTCGATCAGAAGAAGGTTGAGGATGAGTGCACATAGCAATAGCTACAATACGGCATCTTTATAAATCTAGTGACACCCACACTGACCGTAGTAGCCTCTAGAGGATCATAAAATCAAGTTTGTCGATCTATTAGCTCTCGGTTGCCGCCACGGTTCTTGATTTTGTGTGTGTTCTAGATTCTTCCCATGTCTAGCAGCAAGTGCACTGCTGCCTCCACATGCATGTTTGGCGGCCTGGCCGATACAGTGCGATCAACACAGTCTCCCGTTCACCTCAAGGGACGTAGCCTTGGCAAGAATTTCAGGAGTTGAGAAAGAAGGATAGGAAAGCACGGTCTCTTTTCAATTGGAAAGCAACATGGTCGTGGACTTTTTTTAGAACGTCGAGTATTTTCTCCACCCTGATTGTGGATCGGAGTTTTCTTGCATGGAGGTTTCTATTTTTTCACTACTCGTGGACAACGTGGAGTTTTCAAGGTGGAGGCTTTAATTTTCTGTTCCACTACCCATGGACGTGACAGATTATTTTTACTGGATCATGGCGTTTTCATGTGTGAAGGCTTTATTTTTTTTTTTGCACTACCGTGTACGTGACAGTTCCTTTTGTACCGGACCATCTTAGTTACGTAACTTTTATTTTATCCTGGCCGAAATTCTCTAATCCAACGCTAGAATTAATATTGATTATGTGGGTTAATTAAACGGCCTAAAGGTGCCTCCAATTAGTAAATATAAGATATAAGATTACTTAAGAACTCCCACTTAACAGACATCTCTCTAGTCATCTAAGTGATCACGTGATCCAAATCAACTAAACCATGTCCATCATCACGAGATGGAGTAGTTTCAATGGTGAACATCACTATGTTTATCATATCTACTATATGATTCACGTTCAACCTCGGTCTCTCGTGTTCCGAGGCCATATCTGTTATATGCTAGGCTCGCCAAGTTTAACCTGAGTATTCCGTGTGCAACTGTTTTGCACCCGCTGTATTTGAACGTAGCCTATCACACCCGATCATCACGTGGTGTCTCAGCACGAAGAACTTTCATGAACGGTGCATACTGTGGAGAACACTTCTTGATAATTAGTGAGAGATCATCTTAAAATGCTACCGTCAAGCAAAACAGAATAAGATGTATAATGATAAACATCATATGCAATCAAAATATGTGACATGATATGGCCATGATCATCTTGCGCCTTTGATCTCCATCTCCAAAGTATCATATGATCTCTATCGTCACCGGTACGACACCATGATCTTCATCATCTTGATCTATATCAATGTGTCGTCACATGGTCGTCTCATCAACTATTGCTCTTGCAACTATTGCTATCGTGATAGCGATAAAGTAAAGCAATTATTTGGCACTTGCATCTTATGCAACAAAGAGACAATCATAGAGCTTCAAGCTATTTCTGCAAAACATGATCATCTCATACAACAACTTATAACTCATCACGCTTGACCATATCACATCACAACATGCCCTGCAAAAACAAGTTAGACGTCCTCTACTTTGTTGTTGCAAGTTTTACGTGGCTGCTACGGGCTGAGCAAGAACCGCTTCACCTACGCATCAAAACCACAATGATAGTTCGCAAGTTGGTGTTGTTTTAACTTCGCAAGGACCGGGCGAAGCCACACTCGATTCAACTAAAGTTGAGAAAGTGACACGCTAGTCACCGTGCAAAGCACGGCGGTAAAACTAGTCTCGCGTAGCGCATTTCGCATGTCGGTCCGGGCTTCATCCAACAATACCACGGAACCAAAGTATGACATGTGTAAAGATGACTTGTATCGCCCACAACTCACTTGTGTTCTACTCTGCATATGACATCACGATAAAACCTAGGCTCGGATGCCACTGTTGGGGAACGTAGTAATTTCAAAAATTCACGCACACGCAAGATCATGGTGATGCATAGCAACGAGAGGGAGAGTGTCCACGCACTGAGACCGTGAAGCGAAGCGTTATGACAACACGGTTGATGTAGCCGTATGTCTTCACGATCCGACCGATCCAAGTACCGAACGACGCACCTCCGAGTTCAGCACACGCTCAACGATGACGATCCCGGACCGATCCAGCAGGTTTCGGGATGAGTTCCGGCCACACGACGTGGTGACGATGATGATTCTATCACGCATGGCTTCGCCTAAGCATCGCAACGATATGACCGAGGTGGAATATGGTGGAGGGGGCACCAGAACGGCTAAGGAACGATCACGAATATCAACTTGTGTGTCATGGGTGTCCCCAGCCCCAGATATAAAGGAGCAAGGGGGAGGAGGCCGCCCCTAGGAGGGCGCTCAAGGGAGTCCTATTCCACCGGAGTAGGACTCCTCCTTCCTTGTTGGAGTAGGAGAAGGAGAGGGGAGAGGAAGATGAAAGGGGGCTGCGCCTTGTCCACCGGACCAGGGGGGCGGAGGCCTCCTTCCTTGGCCTCTCTCCTCTATTCCCGTATGGCCCAATAAGGCCCATACTCCCCGACGAATTCCAGAATCTCCGGTATCTCAAAATACGAATCACTCGAACGCTTCAACTCCAATATAGTCGTCCAATATATCGATCTTTACCTCGACCATTTTGAGACTCTCATCATGTCCCGATCTCATCCGGGACTCCTAACTCTTCGGTACATCAAAACTCATAAACTCATAATATATAACTGCCATCGTAACGTTGAAGCAAGGACCCTACGGGTTCGAGAACTATGTAGACATGACCTAGAACTATCGGTCAATAACCAATAAGGAACCGATGCTCATATTGGCTCCTACATATTCTATGAAGATCTTTATCGGTCAAACCGCATAACAACATAACGCTATTCCCTTTGTCATCAGATAGTTACTTGCCCGAGATTCGATCGCCGTATCCAATACCTAGTTCAATCTCGCTACATCGGCAAGTCTTTTACTGCTATTTAATGCATCATTCCTAACTAACTCATTAGCTACATTGCTTGCAAGGCTTATAGTGATGTGCATTACCGAGGGCCTGAGATACCTCTCCGACAATCGGAGTGACAACACCCAATCTCAATACGCCAACCCAACATGTACCTTCGGAGACACCGTAGAGCTCCTTTATAATCACCCAGCCATACAGACGCTTTGGTAGCACACAAAGTGTTCCTTCTAAACGGAGTTGCATAATCTCATAGTTACTGGAACATATATAAGTCATGAAAGCAATTGCAACATACTAAACGATCAAGTGCTAGGCTAACGGAATGGGTCATGTCAATCACATCATTTTAATGATGTGATCCTGTTAATCAAATGACAACTCATGTCTATGGCTAGGAAACTTAACCATCTTTGATTCAACGAGCTAGTCAAGTAGAGGCATACTAGTGACACTATGTTTGTCTATGTATTCAAGATGTATTATGCTCGTTAATACAATTCTAGCATGAATAATAAACATTTATCATGAAATAAGGAAATAAATAATAACTATTATTGCCTCTAGGCATATTTCCTTCAATTTGCTACCTATGTTTCATGATCTATTCTCCGACAACTTCAATTATTTCACTTGAATTTTGAACTATCACATTGCTCCTAAGAAAACGGATGTCTGGAGAATTGAGCAGTTCAGCCGATCTGCCTCCTCAATGTTAGTTTTAAAATCTTCACCAAGGTCGGGACTAATAGGCTCACACAGATTATGATTCTCAGGTGCAACAATCCTAAACTGCTTTCATGCCGGATGTAAACATCCTTGAAGGTGGTTGTCCTTCATGAAGCTTCCATGAAATCCACTCCAAAAAATTAGATGGGGTAATTTTAAGGTGGATTTCAAAAAGCGCATTTGATAAGGTCAAGTGGCCATTCCTCCAACAGCATTGCGTATGAAAGGTTTTGATGATGCTCGGCGCCGGCTGTGCCTAATCATTTACTAAAAAGGAGTGTGGGAATTAAAGTGAATGAGGATATAGGTCATTACTGGGGAACGAGTAATTTCAAAATTTCCTACGCACACGCAAGATCATGGTGATGATATAGCAACGAGGGAGAGTGTTGTCACGCACTTCTGTAGACCAAGCGGAAGCGCTGACGAACGAGAGGAAGTAGTGACGTCTCCTCCGGTCCGACCGATCCAAGCACCGCTATCGGCACCTCCGAAGTTCTTGACACGACAGCTCGATGACGCACTCCCCTCTCCAATCCAGAGAGGCTCCGAGGGGAGTTCACGACGACGGGCGCAGGACGATCTTGATGTTCTCCCTGCTGCAGGTTTAAGCACCACTATAATATGATCGAGGTGTAATATCGTGGAGGGGGCACCACGGCTAAGGAATGATCAATGATCAACTTGTGTGTCCTAGGGTGCCCCTCACCCTGTGATATAAAGGAGGGAGGGAGGAGGTGGCCCTGGGGCGCCATAGGGAGGGGGAAACCTACCCAAGTAGGTTTCCTCTTTTCCTTATCTTATTTGGAGGGGAAGGAAGGAGTACTAGTATTAGGAAGTAGTACTAGTAGTAGGAAGGAGAGAGGGGAAGGAGAAAGGAAGGGGACCGCCCCTCCCCACCTCGATTGGGCTTGGGGGCGCGCCTCCCTTGCTCCTTCTCTTTCCTCACATGGGCCCAATAAGGCCCATACCTCGGGGTTCCAGAACCTCCCTGAGCTCTAACTTCTCCGAACCTTCCGTGTCCAAATATATCTATCCAATATATCAATCTTTATGTCTCGACCATTTCGAGACTCGTCATGTCCGTGATCATATCCGGACTCAACAACCTTCGGACATCAAAATACATAAACTCATAATATAACTATCGAAACCTTGCGCACGGACCCTACGGTTCGAGAACAATGTAGACATGACCGAGACATGTTCCGGTCAATAACCAATAGGGACCTCGATGCCCATATTGGTCCGTACATATTCTATGAAGATCTTTATCGTCAAACCGCATAACAACATGTTGTTCCCTTTGTCATCGGTATGTTACTTGCCCGAGATTCGATCATCGGTATCCAATACCTAGTTCAATCTCGCTATCGCAAGTTTTTACTCGTCCGTAATACATCATCTCACAACTAACTCATTAGCTGAAATGCTTGCAAGGCTTAAGTGATGTGCATTACCGAGAGGGCCAGAGATACCTCTGTGATATTCGAGTGACAAATCCTAATCTTGAAATAACTCAACAAGTACCTTCGAGACACCTGTAGAGCACCTTTATAATCACCAGTTACGCTAGACGCTTGGTAGCACACAAAGTGTTCCTCCCAAACGGAATTGCATAATCTCATAGTCATAGGAACATGTATAAGTCATGAAGGAAGCAATAGCAACATACTAAACGATCGGTGCTAAGCTAACGGAATGGGTCATGTCAATCAGATCATTCAACTAATGATGTGATCCGTTAATCAAATAACAACTCTTTGTCCATGGTTAGGAAACATAACCATCTTTGATTAACAAGCTAGTCAAGTAGAGGCATACTAGTGACAACTGTTTGTCTATATATTCACACATGTATTATGTTTCGGTTAATACAATTCTAGCATGAATAATAAACATTTATCATGATATAAGGAAATAAATAATAACTTTATTATTGCCTCTAGGGCATATTTTCCAGCCTCCCACTTGCACTAGAGTCAATAATCTAGATCACATCACCATGTGATTAACATCGATAGTTCACATCATCATGTGATTAACACCCATAGTTCACATCGCCATGTGACCAACACCCAAAGGGTTTACTAGATTCAGTAATCTAGTTCACATCGCTATGTGATTAACACCCAAAGAGTACTAAGGTGTGATCTTGTTTTGCTTGTGAGAGAGTCTTAGTCAACGGGTCTTTCACATTCGCATCGTTATGTATTTTGCAATTTTTATGTCTACAATGCTCGCACGGAGCTACTCTAGCTAATTGCTCCCACTTTCAATATGTATCTAGATCGAGACTTAGAGTCATCCAGATTGGTGTCAAAACTTGCATCGACGCAACCCTTTACGATTTAACCTTTTGTCACTTCCATAATCGAGAAACATATCCTTATTCCACTAAGGATAATTTTGATCACTGTCCAGTGATCTACTCCTAGATCACTATTGTAATCCCTTGCCAAACTCAAGATAGGGTATAAATGGATCTGGTACACAAGATGGCATACTTTATAGAACCTATGGCCAAGGCATAGGGACTGATTTTCATTCTCTTTCTATATTCTGCCGTGGTCGGGTTTTGAGTCTTACTCAATTTCACACCTTGTAACACGTGCAAGAACTCTTTCTTTGATGCTCCATTTTGAACTACTTCAAAATCTTGTCAAGGTATGTACTCATTGAAAAACTTATCAAGCGCCTTGATCTATCTCTATAGATCTTGATGCTCAATATGTAAGTAGCTTTACCGAGGTCTTTCTTTGAAAAACTCCTTTCAAACACTCCTTTATGCTTTGCGTAATTCTACATATTTCCGATCTACAATATGTCATTCACATATACTTATCGAAATGTGAGTGATCCCACTCACTTTCTAGTAAATACAGCTTCACCGCAAGTCTCATAAAACTATATGCTTTGATCACACTATCAAAGCGCTTATTCCAAACTCGAGAGCTTGCACCACCATAAATGGATCGCTGGATTTGCACACTTTGTTAGCTCCCTTGGATCGATAAAACCTTCCGTTGCATCATATACAACTCTTCCTCCGTAAACCCATTCAGAATGCAGTTTTACATCCATTTGCCAAATTTCATAAATCGTGGCAATTGCTAACATGATTCGGACAGACTTTTAACATCGATACGAGTGAGAAAATCTCATTGTATTCAACATCTTGAACTTTGTCAAAACCTTTTTCGACAAGTCTAGCTTTGTAGATAGTAACACTACTATCGCTGGCCCTTCCTTCCTCTTGAAGATCCATTTATTTTCTATGGCTTGCCGATCATCGGCAACTCCAAAGTCCACACTTTGTTCTCATACATGGATCTCATCTCGATTTCATGGCCTGCCATTTCGCTGAATCTGGGCTCATCATCGCTTCTCATAGTTCGTAGGTTCATCATGGTCTAGTTACATGACTTCCGTAACAGGATTACCATACCACCGTGCGGATCTCATTCTGATTTACCTACGAGATTCGGTAGTAACTTGATCTGAAGTTACATGATCATCATCATTAGCTTCCTCACTAATTGGTGTAGTAGTCACAGGAACAGATTTCTGTGATGAACTACTTTCCAATAAGGGAGAAGGTACAATTACCTCATCAAGTTCTACTTTCCTCCCACTCACTTCTTTCGAGAGAAACTCTTCTCTAGAAAGGATCCATTTATTAGCAACGAATGTTTTGCCTTCGGATCTGTGATAGAAGGTGTACCAACAATTTCCTTTGGCTATTCTATGAAGACGATCTCGATTTGGGTTTGAGCTTATCAGATGAAACTTTTTCACATAAGCATCGAGCCCCAAACTTTAAGAAACGACAACTTTGGTTTCTTGCTAAACCACAGTTCATAGTGTCGCCTCAACGGATTTAGATGATGCCCTATTTAACGTGAATGCAGCTGCTCTAATGCATGATCCCAAAACGATATTGGTAAATCGGTAAGAAACATCATAGATTGTACTATATCCAATAAAGTACGGTTATGACGTTCGACACACCATTAGATGTGGTGTTCCGTGGCATGAATTTGTGAAACTATTCCACATTGTTTTAATTGAAGACCAAACTCAGAACTCAGATATTTGTCTCCGCGATCGATCAGTAGAAACCTTATTTTCTTGTCACGATGATTTTTCCACTTCACTCTGAATTTTTGAACCTTTCAACTATTTCAGACTTATGTTTCATCAAGTAGATATACCCATATCTGCTCAAATCATCGAAGGTCGAAAATAACGATACCCGCCATGAGCCTTAACACTCATTGGATCGCATACATCAAGATGTATTATTTCCAATAAGTCATTGTTTCGCCCACTATTCGAAGAACGGAGTTTAGTCATCTTGCCCATGAGGCATGGTACGAAGCATCAAGTGATTCATAATCAAGTGATTCCAAAATCCCATCAAGATGGAGTTTCTTCATGCGCTTTACACCAATATGACCTAAACGGCAAGTACACAAATAAGTTGCACTATCATTATTAACTTTGCATCTTTTGGTTTCAATATTATGAATATGTATCAACGATCGAGATCCAATGAACCATTTTCATTGGGTGTGTAACCATATAAGGTTTTATTCATGTAAATGTAACAAGTTTATTCTCTTACTTAAAATGAATAACCGTATTGCAATAAACACGATCAAATCATATTCATGCTCAATGCAAACACCAAATAACATTTATTTAGGTTCAACACTAATCCCGAAAGTATAGGAGTGTGCGATGATGATCATATCAATCTTGAAACTACTTTCAACACACATCGTCACTTCACCCTTAACTAGTTTCGCTTATTCTGCAACTCCTGCTTCGAAGTTACTACTCTAGCAACCGAACCAGTACCAAATACCGAGGGGTTGCTATAAACACTAGTAAAGTACATCAATAACATGTATATCAAATATACCTTTGTTTACTTTGCCATCCTTCTTATCCGCCAAATACTTGGGGTAGTTCTCGCTCAAGAATCAGTCCCTTTGCAGAGAAGCACTTAGTCTCGTGCTTAGGACAGACTTGGGCTTCTTCACTTGACCGCAACTTGCTTGCCGCTCTTCTTGAAGTTCCTTCATCCTTTGCCCTTTTCTTGAAACTAGTGGTCTTGTTAACCATCAACACTTGATGTTCTTTCTTGATTTCTACCTTCATCGATTTCATCATCATGAAAACTCGGGAATCATTTTCATCATCCCTTGCATACTATAGATCACGAAGTTCTACTAACTTGGTGATGGTGACTAGAGAATTCTGTCAATCACTATCTTATCCGGAAGATTAACCCACTTGATTCAAGCGATTGTAGTACCTGCATAATCGAGCACATGCTCACTAGTTGAGCGATTCTCCATCTTTTAGCTATAGAACTTGTTGGAGACTTCATCTCCTCAACTCGGTATTTGCTTGAAATATTAACTTCAATTCTCGAACATCTCATATGGTCCATGATGTTCAAAACATCTTTGAAGTCCCGATTCTAAGACGCTAAGCATGGTGCACTAAACTATCAAGTAGTCATCCTTTGAGCTAGCCAAACGCTCATAACGCCTCGTGATCTCGCCTCCCAATATGTCACCTAGCTGTGCATTAAGGACATAATTCTTCGCAGCAATGAGGATAAACCTCATCATCACGGATCAATCCGCATCTTTGCTACTAACATTTTCAACACATTTTCTAGGAACATAAAATAAACATATGAAAGCAACAACGCAAGCTATTGATCTACAACATAATTTGCAAAATACTACAGACTAAGTTCATGATAAATTTAAGTTCAATTAATCATATTACTTAAGAACTCCCACTTAGATGACATCTCTCTAGTCATCTAAGTGATCACGTGATCCAAATCAACTAAACCATAACCGATCATCACGTGAGATGGAGTAGTTTTCAATGGTGAACATCATTATGTTGACCATATCTACTATATGATTCACGCCGACCTTCGGTCTCCGTGTTCCGAGGCCATATCTCGCATATGCTAGGCTCGCAAGTTTAACCCGAGTATTCGTGTGCAAAACTGGCTTGCACCCGTTGTAGATGGACGAGAGCTTATCACACCGATCATCACGTGGTGTCCGGGCACGATTTAACTTTGGCAACGGTGCATACCTGAGGAGAACACTTGATAATTTTAGTGAGAGATCATCTTAAATGCTACCAATCAAAGCAAGATAAGATGCATAAAGGATAAACATCACATGCAATCAATATAAGTGATATGATATTGCCATCATCATCTTGTGCTTGTGATCTCCATCTCCGCAACCGCGTGATCACCATCGCCACCGGGCGCGACACCTTGATCTCCATCGAGCATCGTTGTCGCCACGCCATCTATTGCTTCTACGATATCGCTACCGCTTAGTGATAAAGTAAAGCAATTACAAGGCGTTGCATTTCATACAATAAAGCGACAACCATATGGCTCTACGTCGATAACTTGGTTACAAAACATGATCATCTCATACACTAAAATATAGCATCACGCCTTGACCATATCACATCACAACATGCCCTGCAAAAACAAGTTAGACGCCCTCTACTTTGTTGTTGCAAATTTTACGTGCTGCTACGGGCTTAGCAAGAACCATTCTACCTCACGATCAAAACCACAATGATAGTTTGTCAAATAGACTCCGCTTTAACCTTCACAAGGACCGGCATAGCCACACCGGTTCAACTAAAGTTGAAACCGACACCCGCTAGTCACCGTGTGCAAAGCACGGCGGTAAAACCATTCTCGCGAAGCGACGCGTAATGTCGGTCCGGGCCGCTTCATCCAACAATACCGCTGAACCAAAGTATGACATGTAGGCAGTATGACTTATATCGCCCACAACTCATTTGTGTTCTACTCGCATATAACATCAACGCATAAAACCTAGGCTCGGATATTATTGCCTCTAGGGCATATTTCCTTCAGTTCCCACTTGCACTAGTGTCAATAATCTAGTTCACATCGCCATGTGATTTAACACCAATATTCATATCTCAGATATGATTAACACCCATAGTTCACATCGTCATGTGACCAACACCCAAAGGGTTTACTAGAGTCAATAATCTAGTTCACATCGCTATGTGATTAACACCCAAAGAGTACTAAGGTGTGATCATGTTTTGCCCCGAGAAGCTTAGTCAACGGGTCTGTCACATTCGAGCCGTATGTATTTTGCAAATGTTCTATGTCTACAATGCTCTCGCACGGAGCTACTCTAGCTAAATGCTCACTTTCAATATGTATCCGATTGATACTTAGAGTCATCCGATCGTGAAAGCTTGCACCGATGTAACTCTTTACGACGGGCTCTTTATCACCTCCATAATCGAGAAATATTTCCTTAGTCCTCTAAGGATATTCTTGACCAATGTCCATGATCTACTCTAGATCACTATTGTACCCCTTGCCAAATTAAGATTAAGGTATACAATAGGTCCTGTACATAGCATAGCATACTTTATAGAACCTATGACTGAGGCATAGGTAATGACTTTCATTCTCTTTTCTATTTTCTCTCGTGGTCGGGATTTGAGTCTTACTCAATTTCACCTTTGCACAGTGCAAGAACTCTTTCTTTGACTGCTCCATTTTGAACTATTTCAAAATCTTGTCAAGGTATGTACTCATTGAAAATCTTATCAAGCGCCTTGATCTATATCAATAGATCTTGATGGTCAATATGTAAGTAGCTTTACCGAGGTCTTTCTTTTAAAGAACTCCTTTCAAACACTCCTTTATGCTTTCCGTAAAATTCTACATCATTTTCGACGACAATATGTCACACATATACTAATCGTAAAGGTCAGAGTGCTCCCACTCACTTTATTGTAAATACAAAGCTTCACCGCAAGTCTCAGATAAAACTATATGCTTTGATCAACTTATCAAAGCGTATATTCCAACTTTGAGACGCTTGCACCAGTCCATAGATGGATCGCTGGAGCTTGTACATTTTGTTAGCACCTTAGGATTTTACAAAACCTTCTGGTTGCATCATATACAACTCTTTATTAATAAATTCATTTAAGGAATGCAGTTTTGACATCCATTTGCCAGATTTCATAAAATATGGCAATTGCTAACATGATTTAGACAGACGTAAGCATCGCTACAGTTGAGAAAATCTCATTGTAGTCAACACCTTGAACTTGTCAAAAACCTTTTGCGACAAGTCGAGCTTTGTAGATAGTAACACTACTATCAAGATCCTGCCTTCCTCTTGAAGATCCATTTATACAATATGGCTTGCCGATCATCATCGGGCAACTCCATCAAAGTCCACACTTTGTTCTCATACATGGATCCCATCTCGATTTCATGGCCTCAAGCCATTTCGCTGAATCGGCTCATCGTCGCTTCCTCATAGTTCGTGAGGTTCATCATGGTCTAGTAACATGACTTTCAAAACAGGATTACCGCATTCACCGTGCGGACTGTACTTTGGAAGACCTACGGTTTTGTAGTAACTTAATCTGAAGTTTCATGATCATCATTAGCTTCCTCACTAAGTAGGAATCACCGAACTGATTTCTATGGTGAACTACTTTCCAATTCGGGAGAAGGTACAAATTACCTTATCAAGCTCTACTTTCCTCCCACTTTTCGAGAGAAACTCCTTCTAGAAAGGATCCATTCTTAGCAACGAATGTTTTGCCTTTAGATCTGTGATAGAAGGTGTACCCAAATTTCCTTTGGGTATTCTATGAAGACACACTTCCGATTTGGGTTCGAGCTTATCAGTTGAAACTTTTCACATAAGCATCGCAGCTCCAAACTTTAAGAACGACAGCTTAGGTTTATTGCTAAACCATAGTTCATACGTGTCGCCTCAACGGATTTAGATGGTGCCCTATTAAACATGAATGCAAATCGTCTCTAATGCATAACCCCAAACGATAGTGGTAAACCGATAAAAGACATCATAGATCGCACCATATCTAGTAGCACGATTACGACGCTCGACACCATTACATTGTGGTGTTCGGTGGCGGAGTTTGTAAACTATTTCACATTGTTTCAAATGAAGACCAAACTCAGAACTCAAATATTCGTCTCCACGATTAGATCAGAAACTTTATTTTTCTTGTTACGATTTTTCCACTTCACTCTGAAATTCTTTGAACTTTTCAAATGTTTCAGAGTTATGTTTCATCAAGTAGATATACCCATATCTGCTCAAATCATCCGTGAAGGTCAGAAAATAACGATACCCACCGCGAGCTTTAACATTCATCGGATCGCATATATCGGTATGTATTATTTCCAATAAGTCAAGAGTTCGTTCCATTGTTCCGAGAACGGAGTTTTAGTCATCTTGCCCAAAAGGCACGGTTCAAGCATCAAATGATTCATAACCAAGTGATTCAAAATCCATCTTTATGGAGTTTCTTCATGCGCTTTACACCGATATGACCTAAACGACAAAGCCACAAATAAGTTGCACTATCATTATCAACTTTGCATCTTTTGGCATCAATATTATGAATATGTGTATCACTATGATCGAGATCCAACAAACTATTTTCATTGGGTGTATGACCATCGAAGGCTTTATTCATGTAAAAGAATAAAAATTATTCTCCGACTTTAAATGAATAATAATCAGATTGCAATAAACATGATCAAATCATATTCATGCTCAATGCAAACGCCAAATAACATTTATTTAGGTTTAACACTAATCCCGAAAGTATAGGGAGTGTGTGATGATGATCATATCAATCTTGGAACTATTTCCAACACTCATCGTCACTTCCCCTCAACTAGTCTCTGTTTATTATATAACTCCTGTTTCGAGTTACTAATCTTAGCAACCGAACAAGTATCAAATACTCAGGGGCTACTATAAACACTATTAAGGCACACATCAAACACATGTATATCAAATATACCCTTGTTCACTTTGCCATCCTTCTTATCCACCAAATATTCGCATTTCCGCTTCCAAGGACCATTTCCTTTGTATAAGCACTCATTTCAGGCTTTGGTCCAGCTTTGAGCTTCGGAGTGACAACTTGCTTGTCATTCTACTTGAAGTTTCCTTTCTTCCCTTTGCTCTTTATTCAAACTAGTGATCTTTGTCAATCATCAACACTTGATGCTCTTTCTTGATTTCTACCTTTGTCGATTTCAACATCACGAAGAGCTTGGGAATCGCTTTCGTCATCCCTTGTATACTATAGTTCATCACAAAGTTCTACTAACTTGGTGATGGTGACTAGAGAACTCACAATCACTATCTTATCCGAAGATTAACTCCCACTTGATTCAGCGATTGTAGTACCTGCACAATCTGAGCACATGCTCACTAGTTGAGCGGTTCTCCTCCATCTTTTAGCCATAGAACTTCTTGGAGACTTCATATCTCTCAACTCGGGTATTTGCTTGAAATATTAACTTCAACTCCTGGAACATCTCATATGGTCCATGACGCTCAAAACGCCTTTAAAGTCCCGATTCAAGCCGTTCATGGTGCACTAAACTATCAAGTAGTCATCATTTTGAGCTAGCCAAACATTCATAACGTCCAGATCCGCCTCGCAATAGGTTTGTCACCTAGCAGGCATCAAGGACATAATTCTTCGCAGCAATGAGGATAAACCCAGATCATGGATCCAATCCGCATCATTGCTACTAACATCTTTCAACACAATTTTCTCTAGGAACATATCAAAATAAACATATGAAAACAACAACGCGAGCTATTGATCTACAACATAATTAGACAAGCAAAATACTACCAGGACTAAGTTCATGATAAATTTAAGTTCAATTAATCATATTAGTTGGCCAACCCTGCACTGCAGCACGGCTAGCGCTAAAGACCACAAAGTTGTATTTGATGTTTGTGAAAAATGCTATTATGCAATTACTGAAATGCTGGTACTAAAAAGTTTTATTGGTCCACGAAGGATAATAAAGAATCATACACATTCACAAAATAATTTCATGGTGATACGCCTTGTGGAAATTGTTTTATCTGTTAGATCCCGAGGCTGATTTGAATATTGTTATCCAATGTAACTGAATATATTCTCACTACTATGCATAGTGATGTATTTCGCTTTTTGTGATGTATTTATTTTGTCTTTTATTGGACATTTACAGATGCACGATACTTTGAGCATATTTCAGTCATATCTAACTTTGACATGCGTAAATTTAGGTCATCTGATCCTTGTCTAGAAATGCCAAGGCTAACAAAGCCAGGACATAATTATGAAAAAATAAATAGATTATAGGCTAGATGTAAATGTATCAACATTAAAGTGTAGAAAATTACAACTGCCTGTGGTACATACCTCACAGTTCATGCCCTTCATTAAAATGAATCTACGTAATGTATTTTACTTCCAGCATTAATATGTATATGAAATTGAAGACATGGGTATGGTTGTATACATATGCATGTGGTTGGACCATTAGATAATCTACATAGATATGTTTCTTGTATATTTTATTAAATGTTATACTTTATTTTAACTTGAGGTTTGAAGGTATTTTCATACAATAACATGATATACTGAGAAGGGATTCTACCATTAGTAACAAATCGTTAGGCGATCAATGAGAATATGATGTGCAGACATAAGAGCAGAAACTATGTGCATAAATATGATGAATAAGTATATACGTATATGTCAGGCATCAATGGAATCGGGTGAATTATGTGATTGAGAATTTGAGATGACTCATGTGAGATATCATGCAAAAAACGACCTTGTAAATGACCATTAGTCCATCACCAACTTGTGTTCTGTCTGTTCCTACCATCAAACATTTTACATTTGAAAGGCTAGTTCTGAAACTGGTGTTGTAGACCCCGACGCAGACAACAATAATTGATATATCTTGATCAGGAGCGTCGAGCACCTCTTAACATCCAACATGTAAATTTGGGACCATAGGACGTCGTCATCCAGTCACCGTCGAGCCTTTTAGATTTGGAGTTTAGTTTGTACGATTAATCTTGGGCCTAAACCAACAATTCTACATCGAAGCATGTACAATGGAATTTGTACACAAACAAATGCTGGGTGCGATAAGCTAATAATAGCATTAAATTTGCCCCAAAAATACATGTGAAGAAGTCATAAACCAAGCAGGGTATGACAAATATTAAATGAAACTTAAATTGGTAGAATAGTTTATACAATATGAGTGGGCGGGCGGTTGCAATATGATGTGCAGTCTAGCACGATAAATTACTTGTTTATAAATTTTTGTTGCAAAAAATACTTTTCGTATAATGTGACATATCAAACTGCACAACATGCTGGGGAAAAAGGACAATCTTTGTTTGGCCAAATAATTAAGTAAATATATTTTTTGATAAAGGAAAAATATCCTGGTAAAAATATCCTGGTGTAAAATACTTAGTTGTGTTTTTCATTGGTCACACTTCATGTTACAATTCCCAGGGTTCATCTGTATGTTTTTTCTTGGTGAACAAATCCAAGACGTTGCATGCGCACGGCGTTAAAACCAAACAGACCAATCTCCTGATGGAAACGTACGTACGTACCTTGGCAGCATGCATATGTATGACGGATACATGGTGGACTATATCGTATCATTACTAATTCACTTGCATCTATATGTTGCTAAATTAATGATACGCAGAATTTATGGATACCTATAGGCCGAGATGATGGCCAGCTTGCCATATTACAGGAGCGTGCGTGCATGCTGCCTCTGCCATTGCCGCCGAGGACGCCCGTCTGATTCGATCAGAAGAAGGTTGAGGATGAGTGCACATAGCAATAGCTACAATACGGCATCTTTATAAATCTAGTGACACCCACACTGACCGTAGTAGCCTCTAGAGGATCATAAAATCAAGTTTGTCGATCTATTAGCTCTCGGTTGCCGCCACGGTTCTTGATTTTGTGTGTGTTCTAGATTCTTCCCATGTCTAGCAGCAAGTGCACTGCTGCCTCCACATGCATGTTTGGCGGCCTGGCCGATACAGTGCGATCAACACAGTCTCCCGTTCACCTCAAGGGACGTAGCCTTGGCAAGAATTTCAGGAGTTGAGAAAGAAGGATAGGAAAGCACGGTCTCTTTTCAATTGGAAAGCAACATGGTCGTGGACTTTTTTTAGAACGTCGAGTATTTTCTCCACCCTGATTGTGGATCGGAGTTTTCTTGCATGGAGGTTTCTATTTTTTCACTACTCGTGGACAACGTGGAGTTTTCAAGGTGGAGGCTTTAATTTTCTGTTCCACTACCCATGGACGTGACAGATTATTTTTACTGGATCATGGCGTTTTCATGTGTGAAGGCTTTATTTTTTTTTTTGCACTACCGTGTACGTGACAGTTCCTTTTGTACCGGACCATCTTAGTTACGTAACTTTTATTTTATCCTGGCCGAAATTCTCTAATCCAACGCTAGAATTAATATTGATTATGTGGGTTAATTAAACGGCCTAAAGGTGCCTCCAATTAGTAAATATAAGATATAAGATTACTTAAGAACTCCCACTTAACAGACATCTCTCTAGTCATCTAAGTGATCACGTGATCCAAATCAACTAAACCATGTCCATCATCACGAGATGGAGTAGTTTCAATGGTGAACATCACTATGTTTATCATATCTACTATATGATTCACGTTCAACCTCGGTCTCTCGTGTTCCGAGGCCATATCTGTTATATGCTAGGCTCGCCAAGTTTAACCTGAGTATTCCGTGTGCAACTGTTTTGCACCCGCTGTATTTGAACGTAGCCTATCACACCCGATCATCACGTGGTGTCTCAGCACGAAGAACTTTCATGAACGGTGCATACTGTGGAGAACACTTCTTGATAATTAGTGAGAGATCATCTTAAAATGCTACCGTCAAGCAAAACAGAATAAGATGTATAATGATAAACATCATATGCAATCAAAATATGTGACATGATATGGCCATGATCATCTTGCGCCTTTGATCTCCATCTCCAAAGTATCATATGATCTCTATCGTCACCGGTACGACACCATGATCTTCATCATCTTGATCTATATCAATGTGTCGTCACATGGTCGTCTCATCAACTATTGCTCTTGCAACTATTGCTATCGTGATAGCGATAAAGTAAAGCAATTATTTGGCACTTGCATCTTATGCAACAAAGAGACAATCATAGAGCTTCAAGCTATTTCTGCAAAACATGATCATCTCATACAACAACTTATAACTCATCACGCTTGACCATATCACATCACAACATGCCCTGCAAAAACAAGTTAGACGTCCTCTACTTTGTTGTTGCAAGTTTTACGTGGCTGCTACGGGCTGAGCAAGAACCGCTTCACCTACGCATCAAAACCACAATGATAGTTCGCAAGTTGGTGTTGTTTTAACTTCGCAAGGACCGGGCGAAGCCACACTCGATTCAACTAAAGTTGAGAAAGTGACACGCTAGTCACCGTGCAAAGCACGGCGGTAAAACTAGTCTCGCGTAGCGCATTTCGCATGTCGGTCCGGGCTTCATCCAACAATACCACGGAACCAAAGTATGACATGTGTAAAGATGACTTGTATCGCCCACAACTCACTTGTGTTCTACTCTGCATATGACATCACGATAAAACCTAGGCTCGGATGCCACTGTTGGGGAACGTAGTAATTTCAAAAATTCACGCACACGCAAGATCATGGTGATGCATAGCAACGAGAGGGAGAGTGTCCACGCACTGAGACCGTGAAGCGAAGCGTTATGACAACACGGTTGATGTAGCCGTATGTCTTCACGATCCGACCGATCCAAGTACCGAACGACGCACCTCCGAGTTCAGCACACGCTCAACGATGACGATCCCGGACCGATCCAGCAGGTTTCGGGATGAGTTCCGGCCACACGACGTGGTGACGATGATGATTCTATCACGCATGGCTTCGCCTAAGCATCGCAACGATATGACCGAGGTGGAATATGGTGGAGGGGGCACCAGAACGGCTAAGGAACGATCACGAATATCAACTTGTGTGTCATGGGTGTCCCCAGCCCCAGATATAAAGGAGCAAGGGGGAGGAGGCCGCCCCTAGGAGGGCGCTCAAGGGAGTCCTATTCCACCGGAGTAGGACTCCTCCTTCCTTGTTGGAGTAGGAGAAGGAGAGGGGAGAGGAAGATGAAAGGGGGCTGCGCCTTGTCCACCGGACCAGGGGGGCGGAGGCCTCCTTCCTTGGCCTCTCTCCTCTATTCCCGTATGGCCCAATAAGGCCCATACTCCCCGACGAATTCCAGAATCTCCGGTATCTCAAAATACGAATCACTCGAACGCTTCAACTCCAATATAGTCGTCCAATATATCGATCTTTACCTCGACCATTTTGAGACTCTCATCATGTCCCGATCTCATCCGGGACTCCTAACTCTTCGGTACATCAAAACTCATAAACTCATAATATATAACTGCCATCGTAACGTTGAAGCAAGGACCCTACGGGTTCGAGAACTATGTAGACATGACCTAGAACTATCGGTCAATAACCAATAAGGAACCGATGCTCATATTGGCTCCTACATATTCTATGAAGATCTTTATCGGTCAAACCGCATAACAACATAACGCTATTCCCTTTGTCATCAGATAGTTACTTGCCCGAGATTCGATCGCCGTATCCAATACCTAGTTCAATCTCGCTACATCGGCAAGTCTTTTACTGCTATTTAATGCATCATTCCTAACTAACTCATTAGCTACATTGCTTGCAAGGCTTATAGTGATGTGCATTACCGAGGGCCTGAGATACCTCTCCGACAATCGGAGTGACAACACCCAATCTCAATACGCCAACCCAACATGTACCTTCGGAGACACCGTAGAGCTCCTTTATAATCACCCAGCCATACAGACGCTTTGGTAGCACACAAAGTGTTCCTTCTAAACGGAGTTGCATAATCTCATAGTTACTGGAACATATATAAGTCATGAAAGCAATTGCAACATACTAAACGATCAAGTGCTAGGCTAACGGAATGGGTCATGTCAATCACATCATTTTAATGATGTGATCCTGTTAATCAAATGACAACTCATGTCTATGGCTAGGAAACTTAACCATCTTTGATTCAACGAGCTAGTCAAGTAGAGGCATACTAGTGACACTATGTTTGTCTATGTATTCAAGATGTATTATGCTCGTTAATACAATTCTAGCATGAATAATAAACATTTATCATGAAATAAGGAAATAAATAATAACTATTATTGCCTCTAGGCATATTTCCTTCAATTTGCTACCTATGTTTCATGATCTATTCTCCGACAACTTCAATTATTTCACTTGAATTTTGAACTATCACATTGCTCCTAAGAAAACGGATGTCTGGAGAATTGAGCAGTTCAGCCGATCTGCCTCCTCAATGTTAGTTTTAAAATCTTCACCAAGGTCGGGACTAATAGGCTCACACAGATTATGATTCTCAGGTGCAACAATCCTAAACTGCTTTCATGCCGGATGTAAACATCCTTGAAGGTGGTTGTCCTTCATGAAGCTTCCATGAAATCCACTCCAAAAAATTAGATGGGGTAATTTTAAGGTGGATTTCAAAAAGCGCATTTGATAAGGTCAAGTGGCCATTCCTCCAACAGCATTGCGTATGAAAGGTTTTGATGATGCTCGGCGCCGGCTGTGCCTAATCATTTACTAAAAAGGAGTGTGGGAATTAAAGTGAATGAGGATATAGGTCATTACTGGGGAACGAGTAATTTCAAAATTTCCTACGCACACGCAAGATCATGGTGATGATATAGCAACGAGGGAGAGTGTTGTCACGCACTTCTGTAGACCAAGCGGAAGCGCTGACGAACGAGAGGAAGTAGTGACGTCTCCTCCGGTCCGACCGATCCAAGCACCGCTATCGGCACCTCCGAAGTTCTTGACACGACAGCTCGATGACGCACTCCCCTCTCCAATCCAGAGAGGCTCCGAGGGGAGTTCACGACGACGGGCGCAGGACGATCTTGATGTTCTCCCTGCTGCAGGTTTAAGCACCACTATAATATGATCGAGGTGTAATATCGTGGAGGGGGCACCACGGCTAAGGAATGATCAATGATCAACTTGTGTGTCCTAGGGTGCCCCTCACCCTGTGATATAAAGGAGGGAGGGAGGAGGTGGCCCTGGGGCGCCATAGGGAGGGGGAAACCTACCCAAGTAGGTTTCCTCTTTTCCTTATCTTATTTGGAGGGGAAGGAAGGAGTACTAGTATTAGGAAGTAGTACTAGTAGTAGGAAGGAGAGAGGGGAAGGAGAAAGGAAGGGGACCGCCCCTCCCCACCTCGATTGGGCTTGGGGGCGCGCCTCCCTTGCTCCTTCTCTTTCCTCACATGGGCCCAATAAGGCCCATACCTCGGGGTTCCAGAACCTCCCTGAGCTCTAACTTCTCCGAACCTTCCGTGTCCAAATATATCTATCCAATATATCAATCTTTATGTCTCGACCATTTCGAGACTCGTCATGTCCGTGATCATATCCGGACTCAACAACCTTCGGACATCAAAATACATAAACTCATAATATAACTATCGAAACCTTGCGCACGGACCCTACGGTTCGAGAACAATGTAGACATGACCGAGACATGTTCCGGTCAATAACCAATAGGGACCTCGATGCCCATATTGGTCCGTACATATTCTATGAAGATCTTTATCGTCAAACCGCATAACAACATGTTGTTCCCTTTGTCATCGGTATGTTACTTGCCCGAGATTCGATCATCGGTATCCAATACCTAGTTCAATCTCGCTATCGCAAGTTTTTACTCGTCCGTAATACATCATCTCACAACTAACTCATTAGCTGAAATGCTTGCAAGGCTTAAGTGATGTGCATTACCGAGAGGGCCAGAGATACCTCTGTGATATTCGAGTGACAAATCCTAATCTTGAAATAACTCAACAAGTACCTTCGAGACACCTGTAGAGCACCTTTATAATCACCAGTTACGCTAGACGCTTGGTAGCACACAAAGTGTTCCTCCCAAACGGAATTGCATAATCTCATAGTCATAGGAACATGTATAAGTCATGAAGGAAGCAATAGCAACATACTAAACGATCGGTGCTAAGCTAACGGAATGGGTCATGTCAATCAGATCATTCAACTAATGATGTGATCCGTTAATCAAATAACAACTCTTTGTCCATGGTTAGGAAACATAACCATCTTTGATTAACAAGCTAGTCAAGTAGAGGCATACTAGTGACAACTGTTTGTCTATATATTCACACATGTATTATGTTTCGGTTAATACAATTCTAGCATGAATAATAAACATTTATCATGATATAAGGAAATAAATAATAACTTTATTATTGCCTCTAGGGCATATTTTCCAGCCTCCCACTTGCACTAGAGTCAATAATCTAGATCACATCACCATGTGATTAACATCGATAGTTCACATCATCATGTGATTAACACCCATAGTTCACATCGCCATGTGACCAACACCCAAAGGGTTTACTAGATTCAGTAATCTAGTTCACATCGCTATGTGATTAACACCCAAAGAGTACTAAGGTGTGATCTTGTTTTGCTTGTGAGAGAGTCTTAGTCAACGGGTCTTTCACATTCGCATCGTTATGTATTTTGCAATTTTTATGTCTACAATGCTCGCACGGAGCTACTCTAGCTAATTGCTCCCACTTTCAATATGTATCTAGATCGAGACTTAGAGTCATCCAGATTGGTGTCAAAACTTGCATCGACGCAACCCTTTACGATTTAACCTTTTGTCACTTCCATAATCGAGAAACATATCCTTATTCCACTAAGGATAATTTTGATCACTGTCCAGTGATCTACTCCTAGATCACTATTGTAATCCCTTGCCAAACTCAAGATAGGGTATAAATGGATCTGGTACACAAGATGGCATACTTTATAGAACCTATGGCCAAGGCATAGGGACTGATTTTCATTCTCTTTCTATATTCTGCCGTGGTCGGGTTTTGAGTCTTACTCAATTTCACACCTTGTAACACGTGCAAGAACTCTTTCTTTGATGCTCCATTTTGAACTACTTCAAAATCTTGTCAAGGTATGTACTCATTGAAAAACTTATCAAGCGCCTTGATCTATCTCTATAGATCTTGATGCTCAATATGTAAGTAGCTTTACCGAGGTCTTTCTTTGAAAAACTCCTTTCAAACACTCCTTTATGCTTTGCGTAATTCTACATATTTCCGATCTACAATATGTCATTCACATATACTTATCGAAATGTGAGTGATCCCACTCACTTTCTAGTAAATACAGCTTCACCGCAAGTCTCATAAAACTATATGCTTTGATCACACTATCAAAGCGCTTATTCCAAACTCGAGAGCTTGCACCACCATAAATGGATCGCTGGATTTGCACACTTTGTTAGCTCCCTTGGATCGATAAAACCTTCCGTTGCATCATATACAACTCTTCCTCCGTAAACCCATTCAGAATGCAGTTTTACATCCATTTGCCAAATTTCATAAATCGTGGCAATTGCTAACATGATTCGGACAGACTTTTAACATCGATACGAGTGAGAAAATCTCATTGTATTCAACATCTTGAACTTTGTCAAAACCTTTTTCGACAAGTCTAGCTTTGTAGATAGTAACACTACTATCGCTGGCCCTTCCTTCCTCTTGAAGATCCATTTATTTTCTATGGCTTGCCGATCATCGGCAACTCCAAAGTCCACACTTTGTTCTCATACATGGATCTCATCTCGATTTCATGGCCTGCCATTTCGCTGAATCTGGGCTCATCATCGCTTCTCATAGTTCGTAGGTTCATCATGGTCTAGTTACATGACTTCCGTAACAGGATTACCATACCACCGTGCGGATCTCATTCTGATTTACCTACGAGATTCGGTAGTAACTTGATCTGAAGTTACATGATCATCATCATTAGCTTCCTCACTAATTGGTGTAGTAGTCACAGGAACAGATTTCTGTGATGAACTACTTTCCAATAAGGGAGAAGGTACAATTACCTCATCAAGTTCTACTTTCCTCCCACTCACTTCTTTCGAGAGAAACTCTTCTCTAGAAAGGATCCATTTATTAGCAACGAATGTTTTGCCTTCGGATCTGTGATAGAAGGTGTACCAACAATTTCCTTTGGCTATTCTATGAAGACGATCTCGATTTGGGTTTGAGCTTATCAGATGAAACTTTTTCACATAAGCATCGAGCCCCAAACTTTAAGAAACGACAACTTTGGTTTCTTGCTAAACCACAGTTCATAGTGTCGCCTCAACGGATTTAGATGATGCCCTATTTAACGTGAATGCAGCTGCTCTAATGCATGATCCCAAAACGATATTGGTAAATCGGTAAGAAACATCATAGATTGTACTATATCCAATAAAGTACGGTTATGACGTTCGACACACCATTAGATGTGGTGTTCCGTGGCATGAATTTGTGAAACTATTCCACATTGTTTTAATTGAAGACCAAACTCAGAACTCAGATATTTGTCTCCGCGATCGATCAGTAGAAACCTTATTTTCTTGTCACGATGATTTTTCCACTTCACTCTGAATTTTTGAACCTTTCAACTATTTCAGACTTATGTTTCATCAAGTAGATATACCCATATCTGCTCAAATCATCGAAGGTCGAAAATAACGATACCCGCCATGAGCCTTAACACTCATTGGATCGCATACATCAAGATGTATTATTTCCAATAAGTCATTGTTTCGCCCACTATTCGAAGAACGGAGTTTAGTCATCTTGCCCATGAGGCATGGTACGAAGCATCAAGTGATTCATAATCAAGTGATTCCAAAATCCCATCAAGATGGAGTTTCTTCATGCGCTTTACACCAATATGACCTAAACGGCAAGTACACAAATAAGTTGCACTATCATTATTAACTTTGCATCTTTTGGTTTCAATATTATGAATATGTATCAACGATCGAGATCCAATGAACCATTTTCATTGGGTGTGTAACCATATAAGGTTTTATTCATGTAAATGTAACAAGTTTATTCTCTTACTTAAAATGAATAACCGTATTGCAATAAACACGATCAAATCATATTCATGCTCAATGCAAACACCAAATAACATTTATTTAGGTTCAACACTAATCCCGAAAGTATAGGAGTGTGCGATGATGATCATATCAATCTTGAAACTACTTTCAACACACATCGTCACTTCACCCTTAACTAGTTTCGCTTATTCTGCAACTCCTGCTTCGAAGTTACTACTCTAGCAACCGAACCAGTACCAAATACCGAGGGGTTGCTATAAACACTAGTAAAGTACATCAATAACATGTATATCAAATATACCTTTGTTTACTTTGCCATCCTTCTTATCCGCCAAATACTTGGGGTAGTTCTCGCTCAAGAATCAGTCCCTTTGCAGAGAAGCACTTAGTCTCGTGCTTAGGACAGACTTGGGCTTCTTCACTTGACCGCAACTTGCTTGCCGCTCTTCTTGAAGTTCCTTCATCCTTTGCCCTTTTCTTGAAACTAGTGGTCTTGTTAACCATCAACACTTGATGTTCTTTCTTGATTTCTACCTTCATCGATTTCATCATCATGAAAACTCGGGAATCATTTTCATCATCCCTTGCATACTATAGATCACGAAGTTCTACTAACTTGGTGATGGTGACTAGAGAATTCTGTCAATCACTATCTTATCCGGAAGATTAACCCACTTGATTCAAGCGATTGTAGTACCTGCATAATCGAGCACATGCTCACTAGTTGAGCGATTCTCCATCTTTTAGCTATAGAACTTGTTGGAGACTTCATCTCCTCAACTCGGTATTTGCTTGAAATATTAACTTCAATTCTCGAACATCTCATATGGTCCATGATGTTCAAAACATCTTTGAAGTCCCGATTCTAAGACGCTAAGCATGGTGCACTAAACTATCAAGTAGTCATCCTTTGAGCTAGCCAAACGCTCATAACGCCTCGTGATCTCGCCTCCCAATATGTCACCTAGCTGTGCATTAAGGACATAATTCTTCGCAGCAATGAGGATAAACCTCATCATCACGGATCAATCCGCATCTTTGCTACTAACATTTTCAACACATTTTCTAGGAACATAAAATAAACATATGAAAGCAACAACGCAAGCTATTGATCTACAACATAATTTGCAAAATACTACAGACTAAGTTCATGATAAATTTAAGTTCAATTAATCATATTACTTAAGAACTCCCACTTAGATGACATCTCTCTAGTCATCTAAGTGATCACGTGATCCAAATCAACTAAACCATAACCGATCATCACGTGAGATGGAGTAGTTTTCAATGGTGAACATCATTATGTTGACCATATCTACTATATGATTCACGCCGACCTTCGGTCTCCGTGTTCCGAGGCCATATCTCGCATATGCTAGGCTCGCAAGTTTAACCCGAGTATTCGTGTGCAAAACTGGCTTGCACCCGTTGTAGATGGACGAGAGCTTATCACACCGATCATCACGTGGTGTCCGGGCACGATTTAACTTTGGCAACGGTGCATACCTGAGGAGAACACTTGATAATTTTAGTGAGAGATCATCTTAAATGCTACCAATCAAAGCAAGATAAGATGCATAAAGGATAAACATCACATGCAATCAATATAAGTGATATGATATTGCCATCATCATCTTGTGCTTGTGATCTCCATCTCCGCAACCGCGTGATCACCATCGCCACCGGGCGCGACACCTTGATCTCCATCGAGCATCGTTGTCGCCACGCCATCTATTGCTTCTACGATATCGCTACCGCTTAGTGATAAAGTAAAGCAATTACAAGGCGTTGCATTTCATACAATAAAGCGACAACCATATGGCTCTACGTCGATAACTTGGTTACAAAACATGATCATCTCATACACTAAAATATAGCATCACGCCTTGACCATATCACATCACAACATGCCCTGCAAAAACAAGTTAGACGCCCTCTACTTTGTTGTTGCAAATTTTACGTGGTGCTACGGCTTAGCAAGAACCATTCTACCTCACGATCAAAACCACAATGATAGTTTGTCAAATAGACCGCTTTAACCTTCACAAGGACCGGCTAGCCACACTGGTTCAACTAAAGTTGGAGAAACCGACACCGCTAGTCACCTGTGCAAAGCACGGCAAAACCATTCTCGGAAGCGCACGTAATGTCGGTCCGGGCCGCTTCATCCAACAATACCGCTGAACCAAAGTATGACATGCTAGTAGGCAGATGACTTATATCGCCCACAACTCATTTGTGTTCTACTCGCATATAACATCAACGATAAAACCTAGGCTCGATGCCACTATTGGGGAACGAGTAATTTCAAAAATTTCACGCACACGCAAGATCATGGTGATGATATAGCAACGAGGGTAGAGTGTTGTCACGCACTTTGTAGACCGGGGAAGCGCTGACAACGTAGAGGAAGTAGTCGGACGCCTCCCGGTCCGACCGATCCAAGCACCGCATTCGCACCCCGAAGTTCTTGACACACGACAGCTGATGACGCACTCGATCTCCAATCCAAGAGAGGCTCCGAGGGGAGTTTCACGACGACGGCGGGGACGATCTTGATGTTCTCCTATCGCAGGCTTCGCTTAAGCACCGCTACAATATGATCGAGGTGTAATATCGTGGAGGGGCACCGACACGCTAAGGAACGATCAATGATCAACTTGTGTGTCCTAGGGTGCCCCCACCCCGTGATATAAAAGAGGGAGGGAGGAGGTGGCCTCACGGGGCTTATAGGGGGGGAAACCTACTCCAAGTAGGTTTCCTCTTTCCTTATCTTATTTGGAGGGGAAGGAAGTACTAGTATTAGGAAGTAGTACTAGTAGTAGGAAGGAAGAGAGGAAGGAGAAGGAGGGGGCCGCCCCTCCCCAATTCAGATTACTTGGGGCGCCCTCCCTTGCTCCTTCTCCTTCCTCCTACATGGGCCCAATAAGGCCCATATACCCCGGGGTTCCGAACCTCCCGAGCTCCAAACTTCTCCTAACCTTTCCGTGTCCAAATATATCCGCCAATATATCAATCTTTATGTCTCGACCATTTCGAGACTCCTCATCATGTCCGTGATCATATCCGGACCTAACAACCTTCTACATCAAAATACATAAACTCATAATATAATCATCATCAAACCTTGCGCATGGATTCTACGGTTCGAGAACACGTAGACATGACCGAGACATGTCTCCTCAATAACCAATAGCGGACCTGATGCCCATATTGGTTCCTTACATATTCTACTTAAGATCTTTATCGTCAAACCGCACAACAACATACGTTGTTCCTTTGTCATCGGATGTTACTTGCCCGAGAT
>JAHHZJ010007848.1:0-20501 GCA_021437245.1 Aegilops speltoides | reverse complement strand
CCGATTCTGGCCCGTTTCATGGACTAATACTCACTGTTTTGGGGTCCCAGGGTGATTTACACGATTAACAAACCCTGGGGTGTGTTTACGTGTCGGTAATCAACACTCGCAGTTTTGGCCGATTCTGGCCCGTTTCATGGACTATTACTCAATGTTTTAGGGTCCAAGAGTGATTACAACGATTACCGAACCCTGGGGTGTGTTTACGTGTCGGTCATCAACACTCGCAGTTTTGGCCGATTCTGGCCCGTTTCATGGCCTATTACTCACTGTTTTGGGGTCCCAGAGTGATTTACACGATTAACGAACCCTTGGTGTGTTTACGTGTCGGTCATCAACACTCACGCTTTTGGCCGATTCTCGCCCGCTTCATGGACTATTACTCACCGCTTTGGGGTCCTGTGGTGATTTACACGATTAACAAACCCCGGGTGTGTTTACGGTTTGGTAATCAATACTGCAGCTTTGGCCGATTCTCGCCCGCTTCATGGACTATTACTCAATGTTTTAGGGTCCTAGAGTGATTACAACGACATCAACCCTGGGGTGTGTTTATGTGTCGGTCATCAACACTCGCAGTTTTGGCCGATTCTGGCCCGTTTCATGGCCTATTACTCACTGTTTTGGGGTCCCAGAGTGATTTACACGATTAACTAACCCTTGGTGTGTTTACGGTCGGTCATCAACACTCACGCTTTGGCCGATTCTCGCCCGCTTCATGGACTATTACTCACCGCTTTGGGGTCCTGTGGTGATTTACACGATTAACAAACCCCGGGTGTGTTTACGGTTTCGGTAATCAATACTGCAGCTTTGGCCGATTCTCGCCCGCTTCATGGACTATTACTCAATGTTTTAGGGTCCTAGAGTGATTACAACGACATCAACCTCGGGTGTGTTTACGTTTCGGTCATCAACACTGCAGCTTTGGCCGATTCTCGCCCGCTTCATGGACTATTACTCACCGCTTTGGGGTCCTATAGTGATTTCAACGATTAACTAACCCCGGGTGTGTTTACGGTTTCGGCCATCAACACTCACAGCTTTGGCCGATTCTCGGCCGCTTCATGGACTATTACTCACTGCTTTTGGGGTCCCAGAGTGGTTTACACGATTAACTAACCCTAGGGTCTGCTTACGTGTCGGTAATCAACACTGCAGCTTTTGGCCGATTCGCCCGCTTCATGGACTATTACTCAATGTTTTAGGGTCCTAGAGGGATTACAACGACATCAACCCCGGGTGTGTTTACGGTCGGCCATCAACACTGCAGCTTTGGCCGATTCTCGCCCGCTTCATGGACTATTACTCAATGTTTTGGGGTCCTAGAGTGATTACAACGATTAATGAACCCTAGGTGTGTGTTTAACGTGTCACCATCAACACTCATCAACACTCACAGCTTTGCCCAATTCTCGCCCGCTTCATGGACTATTACTCACTGTTTTGGGGTCCTGTGAGTGATTTCAACGATTAACAAACCTCGGGTAACCACTCGGGTGTGTTTACTCAATGTTTTAGGGTCCAATCAACACTCACAACTTTGTTTACGGTTTCGGCCATCAACACTGATTCCGATTCGCCCGCTTCATGGACTATTACTCACTGCTTTGGGGTCCTGTGAGTGATTTACACGATTAACAAACCCTGGGGTGTGTTTACGTGTCGGTAATCAACACTCGCAGTTTTGGCCGATTCTGGCCCGTTTCATGGACTATTACTCAATGTTTTAGGGTCCTAGAGTGATTACAACGATTACCGAACCCTGGGGTGTGTTTACGTTTCGTCAATACTGCAGCTTTTGGCCGATCAACATTACTCAATGCAGGGTCCTTGATTACAACGACATCAACCCCGATTCGGCCATCAACACTGCAGCTTTTGGCATTCTCGCCCGCTTCATGGACTATTACTCACCGCTTTGGGGTCCCAGAGTGATTTACACGATTAACGAACCCTTGGTGTGTTTACGTGTCGGTCATCAACACTCACAGTTTTGGCCGATTCTGGCCCGTTTCATGGACTATTACTCACTGTTTTGGGGTCCCAGGGTGATTTACACGATTAACAAACCCCGGGTGTGTTTACGGTGTCGGTAATCAATACTGCAGCTTTTGGCCGATTCTCGCCCGCTTCATGGACTATTACTCAATGTTTTAGGGTCCTAGAGTGATTACAACGACATCAACCCCGGGTGTGTTTACGTGTCGGTCATCAACACTGCAGCTTTGGCCGATTCTCGCCCGCTTCATGGACTATTACTCACCGCTTTGGGGTCCTATAGTGATTTACACGATTAACTAACCCTTGGTGTGTTTACGGTTTGGCCATCAACACTCACCGATTCTCGCCCGCTTCATGGACTATTACTCACCGCTTTGGGGTCCGATTTACACGATCGCCCGCTTCATGGACTATTACTCATGGACTATTACTTTGGGGTCCTGAGGTGATTACACACGATTAATAAACCTCGGGTGTGTTTACGGTCGGTAATCAACACTGCAGCTTTGGCCGATTCTCGCCCGCTTCATGGACTATTACTCAATGTTTTGGGGTCCCAGAGTGATTTCAACGATTAACGAACCTAACCCCGGTGTGTTTACATGTCGGTCATCAACACTCACGCTTTTGGCCGATTCTCGCCCGCTTCATGGACTAATACTCACTGCTTTGGGGTCCTGTGGTGATTTACACGATTAACAAACCTCGGGCGGTTTACGGTCGGTAATCAACACTGCAGCTTTGGCCGATTCTCGCCCGCTTCATGGACTATTACTCAATGTTTTAGGGTCCAAGAGTGATTACAACGACATCAACCCCGGGTGTGTTTACGTGTCGGCATCAACACTGCAGCTTTGGCCGATTCTCGCCCGCTTCATTTCCTATTACTCACTGCTTTGGGGTCCCAGAGTGATTTACACGATTAACTAACCCTTGTGTGTTTACGGTCGGTCATCAACACTCACGCTTTTGGCCGATTCTCGCCCGCTTCATGGACTATTACTCACCGCTTTGGGGTCCTGTGGTGATTTACACGATTAACAAACCCCGGGTGTGTTTACGGTCGGTAATCAATACTGCAGCTTTGGCCGATTCTCGCCCGCTTCATGGACTATTACTCAATGTTTTAGGGTCCTAGAGTGATTACAACGACATCAACCCCGGGTGTGTTTATGTGTCGGCCATCAACACTGCAGCTTTTGGCCGATTCTCGCCCGCTTCATGGCCTATTACTCACTGCTTTGGGGTCCCAGAGTGATTTACACGATTAACTAACCCTTGGTGTGTTTACGGTCGGCCATCAACACTCACAGCTTTTGGCCGATTCTCGCCCGCTTCATGGACTATTACTCACTGCTTTGGGGTCCTGTGGTGATTTACACGATTAATAAACCCCGGGTGTGTTTACGGTTTGGTAATCAATACTGCAGCTTTGGCCGATTCTCGCCCGCTTCATGGACTATTACTCAATGTTTTGGGTCCTAGAGTGATTACAACGACATCAACCCCGGGTGTGTTTACGGTCGGCCATCAACACTGCAGCTTTTGGCCGATTCTCGCCCGCTTCATGGACTATTACTCACCGCTTTGGGGTCCTATAGTGATTTCAACGATTAACTAACCCCGAGGTGTGTTTACGGTTTGGCCATCAACACTCACAGCTTTTGGCCGATTCTCGGCCGCTTCATGGACTATTACTCACTGCTTTGGGGTCCCAGAGTGGTTTACACGATTAACTAACCCTAGGGTCTGCTTTACGGTCGGTAATCAACACTGCAGCTTTTGGCCGATTCTCGCCCGCTTCATGGACTATTACTCAATGTTTTAGGGTCCTAGAGGGATTACAACGACATCAACCCCGGGTGTGTTTACGTGTCGGTCATCAACACTCGCAGTTTTGGCCGATTCTGGCCCGTTTCATGGACTATTACTCAGTGTTTTGGGGTCCTAGAGTGATTACAACGATTAATGAACCCTAGGGTGTGTTTACGTGTCAGTCATCAACACTCACAGTTTTGCCCACCTCGCCCGCTTCATGGACTATTACTCAAGGTTTTGGGGTCCCAGAGTGATTTCAACGATTAACTAACCCCGGGTGTGTTTACCTGTCGGTCATCAACACTCACAGGTTTTGGCCGATTCTGGCCCGTTTCATGGACTAATACTCACTGTTTTGGGGTCCTGTGGTGATTTACACGATTAACAAACCTCGGGTGTGTTTACGGTCGGTAATCAACACTGCAGCTTTGGCCGATTCTCGCCCGCTTCATGGACTATTACTCAATGTTTTAGGGTCCAATAGTGATTACAACGACATCAACCCTCGGGTGTGTATACGGTTTGGTCCATCAACACTGCAGCTTTTGGCCGATTCTCGCCCGCTTTCATGGCCTATTACTCACCGCTTTGGGGTCCCAGAGTGATTTACACGATTAACTAACCCTTGGTGTGTTTACGGTTCGGCCATCAACACTCACAGCTTTTGGCCGATTCTCGCCCGCTTCATGGACTATTACTCACTATTTTGGGGTCCTGTGGTGATTTACACGATTAACAAACCCCGGGTGTGTTTACGGTCGGTAATCAATACTGCAGCTTTGGCCGATTCTCGCCCGCTTCATGGACTATTACTCAATGTTTTAGGGTCCTAGAGTGATTACAACGACATCAACCCCGGGTGTGTTTATGTGTCGGCCATCAACACTCGCAGTTTTGGCCGATTCTGGCCCGTTTCATGGCCTATTACTCACTGTTTTGGGGTCCCAGAGTGATTTACACGATTAACGAACCCTTGGTGTGTTTACGTGTCGGTCATCAACACTCACAGTTTTGGCCGATTCTGGCCCGCTTCATGGACTATTACTCACCGCTTTGGGGTCCTGTGGTGATTTACACGATTAACAAACCCCGGGTGTGTTTACGGTTTCGGTAATCAATACTGCAGCTTTGGCCGATTCTCGCCCGCTTCATGGACTATTACTCAATGTTTTGGGTCCTAGAGTGATTACAACGACATCAACCCTGGGGTGTGTTTACGTGTCGGTCATCAACACTCGCAGTTTTGGCCGATTCTGGCCCGTTTCATGGACTATTACTCACTGTTTTGGGGTCCTATAGTGATTTCAACGATTAACGAACCCTGGGGTGTGTTTACGTGTCGGTCATCAACACTCACAGTTTTGGCCGATTCTGGGCCGTTTCATGGACTATTACTCACTGTTTTGGGGTCCCAGAGTGGTTTACACGATTAACGAACCCTAGGGTCTGTTTACGTGTCGGTAATCAACACTCGCAGTTTTGGCCGATTCTGGCCCGTTTCATGGACTATTACTCAATGTTTTAGGGTCCTAGAGGGATTACAACGATTACCGAACCCTGGGGTGTGTTTACGGTTTCATCATCAACACTGCAGCTTTTGGCCGATTCTCGCCCGCTTCATGGACAATTACTCAAGGTTTTGGGGTCCTAGAGTGATTACAACGATTAATGAACCCTAGGTGTGTTTACGTGTCACCATCAACACTCACGGTTTTGCCCACCTCGCCCGCTTCATGGACTATTACTCCACTACAAGAAATATGTCAACTTGTGACCTCACTATTGGTCACCGAAAGGTCATAGTTTTTCATTTATGCACCTTTTGTGACCAAAAATGAAGGTCAAAAGTCGAGGGTCATTAATCGACTATAGCGACCTTCTCTCGTGATATGTAAAAGGTCGCTGGTTCTTTGACCAAATTTTTGGTCACTAGCAACTTCCTCAGCCACATAGGCATCCAAATAAGTGGGTGTCGATGTGGCACAAGATTCAGCCCGTCCAGCTTCAAGGTTTATATGGGCCTAGCCCAACAATTCAGCCCATTTATATTTTTTTTTTCCGTATTTTTGTCACTTCATGGACCAAGCCCAACATTGCAGCCTTTTTATTTTTGGCCCATGGCCTTTTGTCTCAAAGTAGCTTTCATTTTTTCTTTTTTCTAAATTGGGTTCACTAGTCGTGGGTCCCCATTGTCGTGTTCTAGTACGGGTCCTAGCCATCAAGGCAATATTCTTCATTTTTCTATTTCACGCAAATAAATACCTAGTATTTAAATTGGCACACAAAAACACACGAAATTCCTCAAATATTATCAACCATCAAAGTGCTACATCATATAACACACATACAAATGTGATCAGATCAAATTTATAATTAGATAACAAGCTCCACAATAGGAGCAGTTTACATCAAGGTTACAAATGATGAAATCCTATTCACAACTCACTAGGCGCACTATAGTTGACTAGGCCACCTTCGCTACACTAGAACAACAATAGAACAATCATCATGCCTTCGGTCGTCAGCCTGTTACATCAATCAAGAGAATAATTAAAACACTAGAGCCAATACATTCATACAAGAAAGGTGACACAAGAAAATAGAGCACTTTACTCATATCATGCAGAGTATCATTATTATGTTCATATCAGCTTATTCTTATGCATACAAAGAAGGAAATAAATCTGACCAAAGAAGCAACAACTCCATAAATTAAAACATCAGCGCTAAATAAGAAGACTAGTCTCTTTGTGAAAATGTATTGATAATTGGTTTTACATATACAATCCCTTGCATTTAGGGAGAACTTGACGACAAAGCAGCACAAAACTTGGGAGAGCAACTAGAGAAAATACATAGTTGGTGCCGGAGGGAGTGGTGAATTACCTCGATGGCATACTTGATGGGTGATGCTGGTCCTTCTCAAGGAAGTAGTTTTCGCCCACAGCCACGTAAGTTTCATACATTTGTCTACAACAATCAAGAAACCAGCAAACCGTAAATCGTAATCTAATGCTTCAATCTCATAAGAAGTTTAAAAAGACTATAGCAGACCTAATTAATGCTGCAAATTATTGTCCCCAACATTTGGATCTCGCACTAGAATGTGTATGGCATTAAAAGTCAAGGCCATATGGACCAATGCATCATAATTATCAGCTTTAAAACACTACAGACCGTAAAGTAGGTGATGCTTCAAATTTCAAAACTCAAATATTCATCATTAATGGTAGCAATTTAATCTTACTAAACATAGGGCATGTACAACATGAGAGCACACTACAGCCGTAACTTGCAGCCGATTCTTCCTAGAATTTTATGCACAACAACAAAGAAATTAGCTATATGAACATGTATTAATTCAAGCTAACAACCGAAAGAAACAAAGACTTGATGGCAGCAAGATCACAATGATGGCTTTGGCATGGCAGAGAGCAAACTAAATAAAATGGTTTAGTTCACCCACCGTCAAGTCGAAACCATTCGTGTGCTCTCTCGTCAAGCTCAATTTAGGTCTTCCCATGGAGGAGAGAGCATAGACTGATCACCAGCCTTGTGCCAAATCCCCACTCCTTCCCTTGGCGGCCTTCACAACAATGACCTGAAGCAAAACACACCAAAAACTAAGCCACACATGCATGTCGCTAATCCACCGTCGTAGTTGTTTGGTTATTATTTTAGATTAATATTTGAATAATTCAATATGTATTAGCTGTTTTAAAAAATGAAGTAAATAAGTTATGCTAGACTATTGTTTCAAAAAATATATTAGAATGTTAAATTTAACATGCTAGAAAATTAAAGGAGAGTGCCCCACACACAAGGTAAGTAATACTAGCATATAGTAGTTTGTCTTGTATGTAATGCTTCTAGTCTAAGTAAGCATGAGAGTGTATGTGTTGGAGCTTTGTCATGCATGCAAATATTTTATGAGGAGAACTAGATACATGTATGTGATCATTAGAATGCATACGTGTAGTCATTCTTCCAAGCTAAGTAACGATGCATGCAAATAGAGGTTGTGGTGGCAGCTTTCATTGGCTGGACTTCACTAGTCTACATGTTGGATTTATGAGTGGCTTGGTACAAGAAATAATACGTGGAGTACAATGTAGCCAGATATTAGACCGCACTATAACCTCGTCGAGACACTTAATTTTGCCACATTCCAGCTTAAGCTCCCCGCTTTTGCTGAACTGCAGAGCCTAGCTTAGCTTCAAACAAGATTAACGCCATCACCGGAGCTTCTCCGTGTCGGCGGTGAGGTCCAGTTGGGGAGAGCATGAAGCCAGCCCCGGCCATGCGAGGGCGATGACCAGCAGGCTGCCCTTCAGTGTGGCGCCGCACAACAGCCTCCCGATGATGGCCTTGCAAGATTTGTCCGCTTCCTTGATGGAAGCCTTCTCCCGTAATCCTCTCGCTTTCTCCAGAGCAGCCTCATTCTGCAATACCAACCCATGTGCGTAAGATTAGAACATGCAGATATGTGCAGGATATGTTGAGGGTTAAGTAAAATACTAGCTTTGACCAAAAGGTAAATTAGCTTTGCATACATGCTTAAAAAGTGACAATGCCACATATGTCTCATTTTAACATCATAACAGCTTGAACTAATTTCTACAGAGCATTTGCTAGTAGAACAACTATGCACATAAAGTACGATCACAATGGATGATATGCGATATATGCAGGATGTAAATATTACTTGTGGATATGAAGGTGTATATTTGATCAACTGTAAATTAGCTATAGCATGCAAGCTTAAAAATGTCAATGCCACATATTTCTCATTTTCGCATCACAAAGAGCCCTAACTACTTCCTACAGAGAATTTGCTAGTAGAACAAGTATGCACATAAAGTACAGCCGAATGGATGAAAGCATCCAACAAAGAAAACACTAGACATGGAATCCAAGAATAAAGAAATGGATATATACTACTAGACTATACGATAACCAAGCAGAGCAAGATAGATTCAGCACCACAAACAAGCTGTCAAAAAGAAAAGAAAACACTCACGACCGCAAACGATCAAGACTGCTCGACATACACCAGAAATAATTCCAAAAGTAGTAGCACATCAAGACATAAATTCCCGTAATCACTAACGATACTACAAGGCTCATGAGCAGCAGAATTAACACCGACGGTTAACCAGACGAAACCTAAGACAAGAGGGTGTGCCCATGGCGGCTTTGAGTTCCTTACCTAAGTCGGGAGAAGCAGCACCATGGCGCAGAGGAAGGAGGCGATGGACATCCTCGCCCGTCCGAGTTCACCACGGCGCGGTGCCACACGCCTTATATCTCCTGCTGCTCGTGGCCTTCAAACACAAGTGGAAATCAGTTTCAGCTTAGCACCACTTCAGCCTAAGTCACCGAAGTTCGTAAAAGAGTATAGACCACATGTTGTATGATGGCAACGGAAATCGGTTTCAGCTTAGCCCACTTCGTGAGAGTCCCTTAGTTCGTAAAAGAGTATAGACCATTTTGCAAAGGTACCGTGTGATGCTTGGAGTATATTATATGATTGCACATCGAGATCATGCGAATGCAATGTGTCACCGATCTGGGCTATTCATGTAATTTTTTCGCACTTCTTCCGTGGGCGGTCAAGGGTTTGTCTTGATTATGTACATGGATGCAGTTCACCCAAAGCAGATCCAAAGAATATTTTATCGAACTTGCACACAATTAGCAATGTGTTCTACACCTAGCTAGGCAAATAGTGTAAGATGTCTTGGCCTAAGCAATTGACCATGTGCTGCCCCCGTCGCCGAGGACCTTCTTGATGTAGTCTAGTTAGGTGTGCTTGGCAGCTCGAGCAGAGAGAGGGAAGACGGCTTTGAGTGCCTTACCTAAGTCGGGACAAGCATCGAGCCGAGGATGGGTGTATCTCGAGCCCGGCCGAATCGAGCAGGATTGTCCACATGCAAACGCAAGGCCATCACCACTGTGTTGCCGCCTCCCGCCACGTGAGGAAGAAAATGGCGCTGCTAGGGAAGGGAAGGGAAAGGAGGAAGAGCAGATCAAGAGGGGTGGTGTTACCTGATGGCGAGCGGCGCCCCGGCAGAGCGAAGTTCATGGTCGGCGCCCGCCTCCTTCCCGATTAGAGGAGGGAGGAGACGGGTCATGGCGCTCTGGGCATGCGCCCGCCGCCAGGATCCAGACGGGATCCCGGCGGGATCTACACGAGGCCGCCACGCCTCCCCGCCATGGGGTTGGGTGCGGTCACCTCCCACGAAAGGAAACAGGACGGAGCCGGGCGCGACATGGATGGGACTTGACGCCAAGGAGGTGGTTGCCGAGGCGGGCGCGAGACGGGTGGGTCGCCGGATTCGTGGGCGGGTGGAGGCGCCGTGAGGAGGGGAGGAGGATAGGGCGAGGAAGGAGGGCGGCACACGGCGACGGGAAGCGAGAGAGAGGGAGGCGGCCGATCCGGATCGGGAGAGAGCGAGAGGGAGGCGGCAAGGGAGGAAGGGAGGAGAGGTGAGGAGGTAGGGTTTGGTGCGGTGGGTTTCTTCAGATGGATAGACGGTTGGATTGCTAGTAATGGATTGATGGATGTCTGCCATGTCATCGATCCATGTGATAGATGGTTCCACCAATCGTAATCTAGCATATGTAATTGTGCTTTTTCTTTTTTGTTTCTTTTATATTTTTACCTCTTATTTCGGTACACACTCAACATATTAGCCTCATGTTGTATGTTTAAATGACCCAATATTGTGCACATATGTGTATCTTAGATTTCAAACAATGATGATTTTGTGGTCTTCATTTGCATTGCACACAAAAATCAATTTTCATTTTTCGAAAGTGCCCAAAATGAGTTTTTTGTGAAGGACCTACTATATATTTGTTGCAAAATTGACCAAATCATTTCACTAAAATATTAGGCCACATTTTATGCACAATTGACCAATTGGCTGGGTGTCAAAAGTTTTCATCCACCTCTCACTTAAAAGACAAAATTCATGATTCACCGAAGCGATCAAAATTGAACTGCAAATGCCTTCATAGTTTGCTCAGATTTTTCCAAAAATCATTTTTATGTACGAAAGTATCTATAATCGAGAAACACCAAAAAAATCCAAGATTCAACCACTAGCTAGGACCGGTTATTCCTACCGCTTTGACCGATTTTGAAACGGGCATAAAAATTCAAAAAATCAAAAATTTGAAAACCTTCGATTCTCGTCATTATATGTGACCAAGTTTCCAGGAAAATAATAAACTTGTAATACGGTGATTATTTTAAAAGGTGTTCTTTAAATGAGCTATCAAGTGTGAAGATTCATGGCTTTCAAGCCAAATGATCAATCTTATGGCCACATTCATGGCATAGTTTGTTCAAATGATCTAATATTGTGCACAAGGGTGCATCTTGGAATTCCAAACAATGTTGCCTAAGGAAGTTTTCATTTTCTTTGCACGGAAAATTCATTTTTCATTTTCCGAGTGCCCGAAATGAGGTTTTTTTGTGAAGGAATTACCAAATAATTGTTGCACAAATGGGCCAAATCCATTTTACAAAATACTAGGACATATATAATGCACAATTGACAAAATGGTTGGGTGAAAAAGTTTTGATCCACCTCCGATTTAAAAAGACAAATTTCACCGATTCACCGAAACGGGTCAAATTTGAACTGAGCTGCCTCATAGTTTCTTTTATTTTTTCCAAAATCATTTCTAGGTACATAAGTATCTATTTAATCATAGAAACACCAAAAAATTCCAAGATTCAACCACTAGCTAGGAACGGTCAAGCCCGCCGCTTTAACCGTGATTTTGAAACGGGCATAAAAATTCAAAAAAATCAAAAACAGGAAAACCTTCGTGATTGTGTCATTATATGTGACCAAGTTTCCAGAAAATAATAAACTTGTAATACGGTAATTATTTTTAAAAGGTGTTCTTTAAATGAGCTATCAAGTGTGAAGATTCATGGCTTTCAAGCCAAATGATCAATCTTATGGCCACATTCATGGCATAGTTTGTTTAAATGATCTCATATTGTGCACAAGGGTGCATATTGAATAGCAAACAATGTTGCCTAAGGAAGTTTTCATTTTCGCTGGACTAAAAACCACTTTCCATTTTTCGAAAGTCCCAAAGGAGGTTTTTTGTGAAGGAACTACCAAATAATTGTTGCAAAATGGACCAAATCATTTTTATAAAATACTAGGCCATATATAATGCACAATTGACAAAATGGTTGGGTGTAAAAATTTTGATCCACCTCTCGTGAAAAAGACAAATTCTCACGATTCACCGAAGCGGTCAAATTTGAATTGCAGCTGCCTCATAGTTTGCTCTTTATTTTTCCAAAATCATTTCTATGTAAATAAGTATCTATTTAATCATAGAAACACCAAAAAATTCCAAGATTCAACCACTAGCTAGGAACGGTCAAGCCCGCCATTTTGACCGTGATTTTGAAACGGGCATAAAAATTCAAAAAATCAAAAATTGGAAAACCTTCAGATTGTGTCATTATATGTGACCAAGTTTCCAGAAAAATAATAAACTTGTAATACAAGAACTATTTTAAAAAGTGTTCTTTAAATGAGCTATCATGCGTGAAGATTCATGGCTTTCAAGCCAAATGATCAATCTTATGGCCACATTCATGGCATAGTTTGTTCAAATGATCTCATATTGTGCACAAGGGTGCATATTGAATAGCAAACAATGTTGCCTAAGGAGTTTTCATTTTCGCTGGACTAAAAAACCATTTTCCATTTTTCGAAAGTCCCAAAGGAGGTTTTTTGTGAAGGAACTACCAAATAATTGTTGCAAAATTGACCAAATCATTTTTATAAAATACTATGCCATATTTAATGCACAATTGACAAAATGGTCTGGTGTAAAAATTTTGATCCACCTCTCGTGAAAAAGACAAATTTCACCGATTCACCGAAGCGGTCAAATTTGAACCGCAATGCCTCATAGTTTGCTATGTATTTTTTCCAAAAATCATTTCTAGTTACATAAGGACCTATTTAATCATAAATACATGGTTTGGTGGCGATACGCCGAGGTTTGGGCGGTGGCCGAGGGCCCCAACTCTAGAGCTGCCAGAACTCACATGCTCACCAAGGTGGTCACTGTGGTGACCGTATGCCATGTGTTCTGGGCGCCTAGGCATGTCTAGTGGGTTAGGCACTCCCAGTGTTGGTGCTAGGAAGAAAATTACAACATAAGATTCTCATGAGGAGACCAATCGATGCTCAAACATGAATTAGCAGCCAAGTGTTTGATTAGTGGTACGGAAATGTACATGGATAATGGGCGTGAGTTTTGGCCGAGGATGATCACATTAAGAAGACCTTTTTCACAAATTTTCAGCTCAAAAGGAGGAGCCTAGGTGGTACTTGCTTTGCAAACCACCACACCGGACATAAATACGAATGTTGAAGCTCGCTCAAAATAATGAATGGATTGAGCTGGCATTTGGTGGAGGATGGTTATTTGGGCATAGGAAAGCAATCAGAGAAAATGGATACTATTTGGACATGCCAAAGTGGTACTTCCTTCACAAACTGTTACTCTGAACAAAATAGGAAAATGAATATTTTTGAATTATTTTTGAACTAGGCAAGGAAGGTTTTACATATTTGACGTAAGATATGACCCAAAGAATTTATGAGATTTTTTGGGAATTTTGGGAATGATAGAAATATAGGTTGCTTCACAACCTAGGGCAAAACTGCGCCACATGGACATGACACATAGGCAAACTGATGAGGTGGCGCCTAGTCATAGCAACCCACCACAATTTACAAGGCTATGACCATCTATATTGGTCGTTAACAACTAGAAATAAGGCAAATGGACTAGCACTATTTGCTTTGTGACCATTTCGTAAGGAAATTATTAATTTTTCTCGACCAAAATGGTCGCAATGGTTCGTGGTTTGAGCCCCAACAGCTTTTTGACCAATTGGTCTAAAATGGTCATAGATTTATGACCAATTCTTCGAGGGTCACTGCCAGAAGGTCATAAGTTGACATATTTCTTGTAGTGCTCAGTGTTTTGGGGTCCCAGAGTGATTTCAACGATTAACGAACCCTGGGTGTGTTTACATGTCGGTCATCAACACTCACAGTTTTGGCCGATTCTGGCCCGTTTCATGGACTAATACTCACTGTTTTGGGGTCCCAGGGTGATTTACACGATTAACAAACCCTGGGTGTGTTTACGTGTCGGTAATCAACACTCGCAGTTTTGGCCGATTCTGGCCCGTTTCATGGACTATTACTCAATGTTTTAGGGTCCTAGAGTGATTACAACGACATCAACCCCGGGTGTGTTTACGGTCGGTCATCAACACTCGCAGTTTTGGCCGATTCTGGCCCGTTTCATGGCCTATTACTCACTGTTTTGGGTGTCCCAGAGTGATTTACACGATTAACGAACCCTTGGTGTGTTTACGTGTCGGTCATCAACACTCACAGTTTTGGCCGATTCTGGCCCGTTTCATGGACTATTACTCACTGTTTTGGGGTCCTGTGGTGATTTACACGATTAACAAACCCTGGGGTGTGTTTACGTGTCGGTAATCAATACTCGCAGTTTTGGCCGATTCTGGCCCGTTTCATGGACTATTACTCAATGTTTTAGGGTCCTAGAGTGATTACAACAATTACCAAACCCTGGGGTGTGTTTATGTGTCGGTCATCAACACTCGCAGTTTTGGCCGATTCTGGCCCGTTTCATGGCCTATTACTCACTGTTTTGGGGTCCCAGAGTGATTTACACGATTAACGAACCCTTGGTGTGTTTACGGTCGGTCATCAACACTCACAGTTTTGGCTGATTCTTGACCCGTTTCATGGACTATTACTCACTGTTTTGGGGTCCCAGGGTGATTTACACGATTAACAAACCCTGGGGTGTGTTTATGTGTCGGTAATCAATACTCGCAGTTTTGGCCGATTCTGGCCCGTTTCATGGACTATTACTCAATGTTTTAGGGTCCTAGAGTGATTACAACGACACCAACCCCGGGTGTGTTTACGGTCGGCCATCAACACTGCAGCTTTGGCCGATTCTCGCCCGCTTCATGGACTATTACTCACCGCTTTGGGGTCCTATAGTGATTTCAACGATTAACTAACCCTCGGGTGTGTTTACGGTTTGGCCATCAACACTCACAGCTTTTGGCCGATTCTCGGCCGCTTTCATGGACTATTACTCACTGCTTTTGGGGTCCTAGAGTGGTTTACACGATTAACTAACCCTAGGGTCTGCTTACGGTCGGTAATCAACACTGCAGCTTTTGGCCGATTCTCGCCCGCTTCATGGACTATTACTCAATGTTTTAGGGTCCTAGAGGGATTACAAAGATTACCAACCCCGGGTGTGTTTACGGTTTGGCCATCAACACTGCAGCTTTTGGCCGATTCTCGCCCGCTTCATGGACTATTACTCAATGTTTTGGGGTCCTAGAGTGATTACAACGATTAATGAACCCTAGGTGTGTTTACGTGTCACCATCAACACTCACGCTTTGCCCAATTCGCCCGCTTCATGGACTATTACTCAAGTTTTGGGGTCCCAGAGTGATTTCAACGATTAACTAACCCCGGGTGTGTTTACATGTCGGCCATCAACACTCACGCTTTGGCCGATTCTCGCCCGCTTCATGGACTAATACTCACCGCTTTGGGGTCCTGTGGTGATTTACACGATTAACAAACCCTCGGTGTGTTTACGGTCGGTAATCAACACTGCAGCTTTGGCCGATTCTCGCCCGCTTCATGGACTATTACTCAATGTATTAGGGTCCAAGAGTGATTACAACGACATCAACCCCGGGTGTGTTTACGGTCGGCCATCAACACTGCAGCTTTGGCCGATTCTGGCCCGTTTCATGGCCTATTACTCACTGTTTTGGGGTCCCAGAGTGATTTACACGATTAACGAACCCTTGGTGTGTTTACGTGTCGGTCATCAACACTCACAGTTTTGGCCGATTCTGGCCCGTTTCATGGACTATTACTCACTGTTTTGGGGTCCCAGGGTGATTTACACGATTAACAAACCCTGGGGTGTGTTTATGTGTCGGTAATCAATACTCGCAGTTTTGGCCGATTCTGGCCCGTTTCATGGACTATTACTCAATGTTTTAGGGTCCTAGAGTGATTACAACGACATCAACCCCGGGTGTGTTTATGTGTCGGTCATCAACACTGCAGCTTTTGGCCGATTCTGGCCCGTTTCATGGCCTATTACTCACTGTTTTGGGGTCCCAGAGTGATTTACACGATTAACGAACCCTTGGTGTGTTTACGTGTCGGTCATCAACACTCACAGTTTTGGCCGATTCTGGCCCGTTTCATGGACTATTACTCACCGCTTTGGGGTCCTGTGGTGATTTACACGATTAACAAACCCTGGGGTGTGTTTACGTGTCGGTAATCAATACTCGCAGTTTTGGCCGATTCTGGCCCGTTTCATGGACTATTACTCAATGTTTTGGGTCCTAGAGTGATTACAACGACATCAACCCCGGGTGTGTTTACGGTTTGGCCATCAACACTGCAGCTTTTGGCCGATTCTCGCCCGCTTCATGGACTATTCTCACCGCTTTGGGGTCCTATAGTGATTTCAACGATTAACTAACCCCGGGTGTGTTTACGGTCGGCCATCAACACTCACGCTTTTGCCGATTCTGGGCCGTTTCATGGACTATTACTCACTGTTTTGGGGTCCCAGAGTGATTTACACGATTAACGAACCCTAGGGTCTGTTTACGTGTCGGTAATCAACACTCGCAGTTTTGGCCGATTCTGGCCCGTTTCATGGACTATTACTCAATGTTTTAGGGTCCTAGAGGGATTACAACGACATCAACCCCGGGTGTGTTTACGTGTCGGTCATCAACACTCGCAGTTTTGGCCGATTCTGGCCCGTTTCATGGACTATTACTCAGTGTTTTGGGGTCCTAGAGTGATTACAACGATTAATGAACCCTAGGGTGTGTTTACGTGTCAGTCATCAACACTCACAGTTTTGCCCAATTCTGGCCCGTTTCATGGACTATTACTCAGTGTTTTGGGGTCCCAGAGTGATTTCAACGATTAACGAACCCTGGGGTGTGTTTACATGTCGGTCATCAACACTCACAGTTTTGGCCGATTCTGGCCCGTTTCATGGACTAATACTCACTGTTTTGGGGTCCCAGGGTGATTTACACGATTAACAAACCCTGGGGTGTGTTTACGTGTCGGTAATCAACACTCGCAGTTTTGGCCGATTCTGGCCCGTTTCATGGACTATTACTCAATGTTTTAGGGTCCAAGAGTGATTACAACGACATCAACCCTCGGGTGTGTTTACGGTCGGCCATCAACACTCGCAGTTTTGGCCGATTCTGGCCCGTTTCATGGCCTATTACTCACTGTTTTGGGGTCCCAGAGTGATTTACACGATTAACGAACCCTTGGTGTGTTTACGTGTCGGTCATCAACACTCACAGTTTTGGCCGATTCTGGCCCGTTTCATGGACTATTACTCACTGTTTTGGGGTCCCAGGGTGATTTACACGATTAACAAACCCTGGGGTGTGTTTACGTGTCGGTAATCAATACTCGCAGTTTTGGCCGATTCTGGCCCGTTTCATGGACTATTACTCAATGTTTTAGGGTCCTAGAGTGATTACAACGATTACCGAACCCTGGGGTGTGTTTATGTGTCGGTCATCAACACTCGCAGTTTTGGCCGATTCTGGCCCGTTTCATGGCCTATTACTCACTGTTTTGGGGTCCCAGAGTGATTTACACGATTAACGAACCCTTGGTGTGTTTACGTGTCGGTCATCAACACTCACAGTTTTGGCCGATTCTGGCCCGTTTCATGGACTATTACTCACTGTTTTGGGGTCCCAGGGTGATTTACACGATTAACAAACCCTGGGGTGTGTTTACGTGTCGGTAATCAATACTCGCAGTTTTGGCCGATTCTCGCCCGCTTCATGGACTATTACTCAATGTTTTGGGTCCTAGAGTGATTACAACGACATCAACCCTCGGGTGTGTTTATGTGTCGGTCCATCAACACTCGCAGCTTTTGGCCGATTCTCGCCCGCTTCATGGACTATTACTCACCGCTTTGGGGTCCTATAGTGATTTCAACGATCAACGAACCCCGGGTGTGTTTACGGTCGGTCATCAACACTCACAGTTTTGGCCGATTCTGGGCCGTTTCATGGACTATTACTCACTGTTTTGGGGTCCCAGAGTGATTTACACGATTAACGAACCCTAGGGTCTGTTTACGTGTCGGTAATCAACACTCGCAGTTTTGGCCGATTCTGGCCCGTTTCATGGACTATTACTCAATGTTTTAGGGTCCTAGAGGGATTACAACGATTACCGAACCCTGGGGTGTGTTTACGTGTCGGTCATCAACACTCGCAGTTTTGGCCGATTCTGGCCCGTTTCATGGACTATTACTCAGTGTTTTGGGGTCCTAGAGTGATTACAACGATTAATGAACCCTAGGGTGTGTTTACGTGTCAGTAATCAACACTCGCAGTTTTGGCCGATTCTGGCCCGTTTCATGGACTATTACTCAATGTTTTAGGGTCCTAGAGTGATTACAACGATTACCGAACCCTGGGGTGTGTTTACGTGTCGGTCATCAACACTCGCAGTTTTGGCCGATTCTGGCCCGTTTCATGGCCTATTACTCACTGTTTTGGGTGTCCCAGAGTGATTTACACGATTAACGAACCCTTGGTGTGTTTACGTGTCGGTCATCAACACTCACAGTTTTGGCCGATTCGCCCGCTTCATGGACTATTACTCACCGCTTTGGGGTCCTGTGGTGAGTTACACGATTAACAAACCCTGGGGTGTGTTTACGTGTCGGTAATCAATACTCGCAGTTTTGGCCGATTCTGGCCCGTTTCATGGACTATTACTCAATGTTTTAGGGTCCTAGAGTGATTACAACGATTACCGAACCCTGGGGTGTGTTTATGTGTCGGTCATCAACACTCGCAGTTTTGGCCGATTCTGGCCCGTTTCATGGCCTATTACTCACTGTTTTGGGGTCCCAGAGTGATTTACACGATTAACGAACCCTTGGTGTGTTTACGTGTCGGACATCAACACTCACAGTTTTGGCCGATTCTGGCCCGTTTCATGGACTATTACTCACTGTTTTGGGGTCCCAGGGTGATTTACACGATTAACAAACCCTGGGGTGTGTTTATGTGTCGGTAATCAATACTCGCAGTTTTGGCCGATTCTGGCCCGTTTCATGGACTATTACTCAATGTTTTAGGGTCCTAGAGTGATTACAACGACATCAACCCTAGGGTGTGTTTACGGTCGCCATCAACACTGCAGCTTTTGGCCGATTCTCGCCCGCTTCATGGACTATTACTCACCGCTTTGGGGTCCTATAGTGATTTCAACGATTAACTAACCCCGGGTGTGTTTACGTGTCGGCCATCAACACTCACAGTTTTGGCCGATTCTGGGCCGTTTCATGGACTATTACTCACTGTTTTGGGGTCCCAGAGTGGTTTACACGATTAACGAACCCTAGGGTCTGTTTACGTGTCGGTAATCAACACTCGCAGCTTTGGCCGATTCTCGCCCGCTTCATGGACTATTACTCAATGTTTTAGGGTCCTAGAGGGATTACAACGACATCAACCCTCGGGTGTGTTTACGGTTTGGCCATCAACACTGCAGCTTTGGCCGATTCTGGCCCGTTTCATGGACTATTACTCAGTGTTTTGGGGTCCTAGAGTGATTACAACGATTAATGAACCCTAGGGTGTGTTTACGTGTCACCATCAACACTCACAGCTTTTGCCCACTCTCGCCCGCTTCATGGACTATTACTCAAGGTTTTGGGGTCCCAGAGTGATTTCAACGATTAACTAACCCCGGGTGTGTTTACATGTCGGTCATCAACACTCACAGTTTTGGCCGATTCTGGCCCGTTTCATGGACTAATACTCACTGCTTTGGGGTCCTGTGGTGATTTACACGATTAACAAACCCCGGGTGTGTTTACGGTTTGGTAATCAACACTGCAGCTTTGGCCGATTCTCGCCCGCTTCATGGACTATTACTCAATGTTTTAGGGTCCTAGAGTGATTACAACGACATCAACCCCGGGTGTGTTTACGGTCGGCCATCAATACTGCAGCTTTTGGCCGATTCTCGCCCGCTTCATGGCCTATTACTCACTGCTTTGGGGTCCTGAGTGATTTACACGATTAACTAACCCTTGGTGTGTTTACGGTCGGTCATCAACACTCACAGCTTTTGGCCGATTCTCGCCCGCTTCATGGACTATTACTCACCGCTTTGGGGTCCTGTGGTGATTTACACGATTAACAAACCTCGGGTGTGTTTACGGTTTGTAATCAATACTGCAGCTTTGGCCGATTCTCGCCCGCTTCATGGACTATTACTCAATGTTTTAGGGTCCTAGAGTGATTACAACGACATCAACCCTGGGTGTGTTTATGTGTCGGCCATCAACACTCGCAGCTTTTGGCCGATTCTCGCCCGCTTCATGGCCTATTACTCACCGCTTTGGGGTCCCAGAGTGATTTACACGATTAACTAACCCTTGGTGTGTTTACGGTTCGGCCATCAACACTCACAGCTTTGGCTGATTCTCGCCCGCTTCATGGACTATTA